>JAHPZR010027932.1:17500-22500 GCA_019787425.1 Platygyra sinensis
AATTCAGAGTTAATTCTCTGTTTCACCATCAGGGTATCTATTGGATGGGTGCACGGTGGTATCCCATAACAGTTGAGCATTTGTATTCTAGTGATCATACATGCAGTAGTTTACGAAGTTAGTTAATGTGCATGACCGAACGGACCAGTTCAAATTTGATTCAAAATGGCGGAAGAAAGGAAACTTCTCATATTAAGGGTGGCGAATGGTAAAATCCGAGACTCGCCAAGACGCCGAGATCCTTGTTTGAAAATCCGAGACCGAGACTTTAAAGTTTTAACAAAATCCAAGCCCGAGACTCTGTAAGAAGAGAACCAAGCCCGAGCTGGTTTTGAAAACTGTTCGCAGTGAGACATGAGCTACACGATATTCTAAGATAAATATATATAAGATCGACAAGTCAAGAGTTCCAAAATGTTACGCCATGACGACTAATCTTTGACTTCAAAACCCGACTTGTCGGGCCTACATTTCTACATTTTGGAAAGACTGCTATTGTACATTTTTAATCAAATAAACAATTTTATTATGGTTTCAGTGATTGAAACCGTTGAACAAAAAAACACAAATCCAAGACTATAAGACCTTGCGGCCAAAAATTTGAGAATCTGAGACGCAAAGAAACACAAGAAAACGAGATTTCGAGACTCATTCAAAACGCCTCTGAGATTTCGAGATTGGAACAAAAATTTCCGAGACCCTAAATTTACCTGGTACCATTCGCCACCCCTCATATTCCTAAAAGGCCTATCCACGAGTACTAGCCGTCATCTCGGGGAAAGAAAAATACTAAAGGTAGCAAAGATAACATACTGTATGAGGTCGAAATTGTGGAGGTTGATAAAGAGAAGAAAAAAGTTAAGATTCACTTCAAAGGCTATGGTCACGACACAAATGAGTGGCGTGATTACGATGAGGACAATGTTCCTTTTGAGCGGCTTGAAAAGATGTTTGTTCCCGATGAAGACTCTTTATAAAAAAAATGAACATTTTCCATGGCCAGCTTTGCAGCCTTTACAGAGATATTCGCAAAATTTGTCTTCTCCTTCAGCTCTTTATTTTGATAGAGTAGATCAGATAGCTAAATAAATCAGAACAAATAAAGAAACAAAATAAAATTACTTAATTGACTGGTTTTGAAGATCCTCGAATGAAATCACTCGAAAATTCTTTGGTTTTAAATACTTGGGCCTTACTTGTTGATTTCCTCAATGAACACTAATTTATTGCCATAGCCTGCAAACAGGCTCTCCGTATGGGTTATTCCGAGATTTGCTTTCGAATGGTGCGCGGTCAAAAGCTAGGGGGCGAGACAGCTGAGGGAGAGCTGTTGCAATGGTCCTTGTACGCTTTGAGTATTTACGTTCAGATTCTGAACGTAAATTGCTGATTGGCCAATTCGACTTCACACATGTCAAATACCACCATTTGCATTGAACCGTGAAGCATGAATGTTTTTTCGCGCACGTTTATTTTTCAAAAAAAGCTTGGTGTCATGTGACTTCAGGAAGATGGAGGCGCTAGAAGTAAACAAATTTGGACGATCCTATCGCAATGGAACATAGGCGGCTCAAGCTTTCGTTGTCGGAGGTGTTATTATATTTTACAATGCGAAAAGTCAGCTTGTGAAACATGACATAGTTACCACCGTCATCTACTATTACACAACGACGGAGTTTCATTATGCGAAGCATGACTTTCCCTTTTCAGAATTATGGAGGTGTCAACATTGAGGTCAGTTATTTTTACTACAAAAATATCAAAATTTCGGTTTAAAGAAGAGCTAAAATGTCTATTAACGTTTTTACCCATACATAACATCCAGAGTCACGTTTCGTGTAATGAAACTTGGTTGTTATGTAATAGTAGATGACACGACTTCAAAGCATGGCACAATTTCAACAGTGGGATTTGAAAATATAATTTATTGGCAGGGAACAATTTTATGAATTGAGCGGTTTTCTTCTTTGGAGTTTCTGGATTCAAGTTCATAACAACTTACAGTAAACAAGCGCACATGTATCAAAAGTTTCATTTTTTGACAGCCGTCTTGACCTACAAGGTCATTTCCACTTTCGTTGTGATTGGTTCATTTCAATTTGATAACTTGACAGATCAGTCAAGCGTAAAAAGAGGCAGAACTCAAATCGTACAAGGACCATTGCAGGCGCTCCCTCTCTCGCCCGTCTGCGGGCCATTCGAAAGCAAATCTCTGAATAACCGTACCCATACGAAGAGCCTGTTTGCAGGCTCTTATCGCCACGGCTACATCCACGGAAATCTTCTTCATTCGTGCTTTCATGATCAGTTGCAGCTTCTGCGATACGGACAATGAAAGCGTGTTGAGATTCGGAGGGTAGGTGTTAGGTCTTACTGTAGGTCTTAGTTTTTGAGATGCCCCTTTCTCTCATCCACTAATTGATATAGATAATAAAATTAGGGCAATTTTTGATCTTAGTTTTAGATGACAACAAATGCAAAAATCGGTTTATGACAAATCCCGTTTAAGCCTGAACTATTTTTAAGTTTTAATTTGACAACTGCTTAAGTTGTGTGTATAGCTGTTAAGATCAACCATGTCTTCAGTGCAAGGGTCATGGTCATATATCTTTTTCAATGATGATTGTTGTAACTCTTTAATCAAACAATCATCTCTTCTGGGGCAAGTTGAAACTTAAGAAAAATGATTCTTGATCCTTTCATTTCGAGAGCCACAATTCTAAAATTAGTAATAACTACATTCCTTTAGTATGCATCATTGAGTTGTGATGGACATATTCATATAACCAGTAGATTAATTTTTTTGCCAAAAAAGATATCTTTGCCCAGGTGCAGCTTTGCTAGTGTTGAAAAAAAATGTAATTATGTATCTCACTTTTAACAACATGTTCTATTCTTACCTCCTCTGTAATATCTACAATCCTGCAAAATATCTCTAAAGGCATCACCGATAACACATCAGCCATACGGAACCACCCATGTAGTGGCTGTCTTGCCTCGTTGTAAAGTTTTGGCATTGACTTTAAGTGCTTTATCCACTCATGGTCATCATCAAAGTTCCTGATCACTTGACTATCATAGTCAAGTGGCAATTCTTGTCCAGAGGTTGCTTTGCTTTCATTCACACCAGTTACATCTGATGCCTCCCGAGTAATTTGACCATACACAAGCTGCCACAGCAGTTCATGAAGTAGCTGTATTCTGGGAAATCTTGGCAAATAGCCATACTTACGAGAAGATTGCCCCTGAAATCAACAATAAATTACCGTCAAACTAGGCAACCGTACTTGAAGATTTGGCCAGCAACCAACATGTTTACCTTGAGAAGCACGCTGATTAGCAACCTGCAACCAATCATCACTCTTATCGCACAAACTATTAGGGAAACCACTGATCATGTCCGCGGCAACTAAATGGCATGAAAATTATGGCCGTCTTTTTAGCTTTGCAATCTTCCTCTCAGTTTCTCATCAAACCATGTTAAAAGGACAAAGGTGAAAAGGAAACTTCGAGAGAGACCACTCTTATTAAGCGATGAATCAAAGATTTGCCTTGTCAAACCAGTCATTTGTTTGATTGCTATACTGACTCTGCTGGGCTGCGATGTGATTTATACACAAGCTGAGATGTTCAGTAAAACACCAGGCGAACAACAATAAAGAAGGAAGGTACATTTTAATGGTAATCTATTTGACTGTAGATCATTTCCTTATAATCTTAACTTGGCCTCCGGATGTGTCGAAAACGAAGACCCAAAAACGAAGACCTAAGACCTAAGACCCACTGGTCTAAAACGAAGACCCTGTGGTCTAAAACAAAGACCCACTGGTCTAAAACGAAGACCCTGTGGTCTAAAACAAAGACCCACTGGTCTAAAACGAAGACCCTGTGGTCTAAAACGAAGACCCACTGGTCTAAAACGAAGACCCACTGGTCTAAAACGCAGACCCTGTGGTCTAAAACGAAGACCCACTGGTCTAAAACGAAGACCCACTGGTCTAAAACGAAGACCCTCTGGTCTGAAACCTCTTTTTCTTTGGGGAAAGACTTTACTCTTCGCTAAATTGCACTCATTTCTGTAACGCATAAATTAAAATGTCATCTGAGCATGCGGCTAGCTTGACAGTTACTTTATCTTCGTCGCTACAACACGTGTCAAATCGCGTAACGCAATTGAACTCCAACAGTAAATTAAAGAGAAATAAATACACTGCAGTGACGATTTCAGTATATTTTGTCGTCACCAATACTCTATTTTTCAAATGCATACGAGAAAAAAAACCACGAGGTGCTTCATTACTTTGCCGCAAGTAATTCCCGCAAAGGTCAACTGTGCCTGACTGGCGAATTTATTTGCCACGTTGTACAAGTATTTGATTTTGCTCCGGAAATTGCGTTATCACTCAAAGAGTAAAGTCTTTCCCCGAAGAAAAAGAGGTTTCAGACCAGTGCGTCTTCGTTTTAGACCAGTGGGTCTTCGTTTTAGACCACAGGGTCTTCGTTTTAGACCAGTGGGTCTTCGTTTTAGACCACAGGGTCTTCGTTTCTAGACCAGTGGGTCTTCATTTTAGACCAGTGGGTCTTGGGTCTTAGGTCTTCGTTTTTGGGTCTTCATTTTCGACACATCCTTTGGCCATAAATATAAAGCGGCCGGCGCAGTAAGCTGATTTACGTGTGGCGATTTGCAATTAACGGAGCAAAATAATTTTGTTATGTCCACAACATGACGCGTTAGCAGGGGAAATTTACGTTTGATTGTTGCTAATTTATACCCTTCAAAGAAAACGTTTGATTGAAACGACTATCCGTTTAATTATTTCCCTATCCGTTCAAACATTTTGCTAACGGTTATACACATCCGTTAGAACGATTTAGGAAACCATTTAATGATTTTGGTCAAAACATTTGATTACTTTTCTTATCCATTTTAACGGTTTCAGAAACCATTTAAATGCTTTTGATGGCCGTTTACAATCCATTTGCTGTCCGTTTTTTTTAGC
>JAHPZR010027932.1:27500-32500 GCA_019787425.1 Platygyra sinensis
GCACTAACTGATTATTCACATACAGTATCTTGATAACAAAAATTACAGGTTGTGTTCACCTGGGTTGAATGTAGTGCAAAATTTCAGTGAAACCTTGAAAAAAAATGCATTTTAGCTTATACTGTACCTGAAATGCTTCCCTTACAACCCATGGTGACCTGTGACCCATGCGACTCGCTAGACACACGAAGGTGCAAATTTTCGCTTAAAAATGCTTCAGCATCTAATATACAGTACCGCTCAAAGGTAAGTTACCGCCTCTCATCTCTTGCGAGACGGGTCTCGTTTCTCTCGAGATGTTTCTTGTTTCTCTCGAGACATTTCTTGTTTCTCTCAAGAATCACTGAAGCATTTAGTATGGCATATGTTACGCATAAGAAACCAGTTATGTGTAACAATTGTTGCTCTGCAGTTTACCAGCAAATCGATGGGAACGAGTAACAGAAGATACATGTGTGCATTGCTGCATTGATCGTTGGCTCGATTCATATCGAACAAACATCGAACGTACGTAGTGATAATTATAAGGCACTAAATTTGCGTCCTCTGAAAACACGATTGCTTTTAACAATTTGCGAAAGAAAGGAAATAGTTCATAGAAATTGCCAAGTAAGGTTTAAAATCTCCATAAACTACAAGAAGAGTTACATGCGTTTTAATTCATGCGATCACGCGTGGGTTCAAAGAGTTGATTTTGCGAATCTTGCTCAATGTGAATGAACTGCACAATCCATATTTTTTTAATCCTGATACTGTAGCTATTTTCATTAACTCGGAATGCAGTTGCCTACAATTATTCGCTCTGCAGTAACCGCTAGCACAAACATTTACTTTTGCGCAGAAGAAAAGTTTTCCAGCTTTCGGCCGTCTATTGCATAAAAGCATCACAGAAATTGTTGGAAAAACGAAATCTCCAGTTCTATATGGTACAAATCGTTCATTCAAACATCAAAATACATACATACATACTTTATTTGATGAGTAGGTTAAAGACAGGAGTTTTTATCAAGGTTTCTGAGATGCGCCGTTTGCATTAGTTTTAATATTTCCTACCAGGGAAAGTTTTGTCTGGCGTTAGGCGTTGACGAGTCGCTAACCGTAATGAACTTTATTCTTCTTCGAAGCATCAACGCAAACACTAAAAATTTCCCTGGTTCTATTTAACATGAATTGTTCATCCTAACGCTGAAATGCCTTATCTTTGAAAACAGGAATTTGCAATAAGGTTTATGTGATGCGACGTTTGTACCAAGTCAAAGTTTTGCAAGGGAGAGTTCTGTCTAGCGGCACGTGTTAACAAGTCGATTACGCAGTTTCGCGGCAAATGAACTTTTGTTTTTCAAAGTGTTGTGGCAAAAACATCACTGGTTCTATTTGGCATAAAGCTTGTGTTCTTAAGTGTACACAAGTATATGTTACTAAACTGCTGAAAATAATTTTAAACCAACAAAAAACCAAAGGCGTAATTTCTGTTTCAATCTGCAAAGTTATTTTGAGCCACTCTCGCATTCATATGTTGCTTAGCACATGACCAAAATCTTCCCACTATTAGCGATAAAATCTATCATTCGCAAACGAAAATTTTCACCAAGAATGACCAAACATAGTTTAGACTTTTTATGGCTTACACTTAGAACTTAATATTAATCACATCATTAAGAAACTTCCCAAGACCTCTGTGTAATGGTAGCTGTATACATGTACGTTGCAAGGTCAACGATTTGTTTGTGTGTCGGTATGAGTGAGAATCAACGTCTTTGGCTGTATTTGTTTCTGTTTTGACGGACATAAATAATTTGTAGAACATGTATACAGCGGCTCACACTGATCAAATCATTCGAAGTAAAGTTTCATCACATCCGTTCATTTCTTTTGGTCGTTCGAGCGGCTGCCATCATCCGAAACATTTCTAAGGTCGTTCGCCCTTCCAAATTTACAGATTACGTTTCACAATTTGGATCAGTCCAACTTCGAATTAAGTTCAGCTCATGAAAAGTTCGATGTCTGAATTGAGCTTTAGAGTTTAAATTGTCAAGAGTTAAGAATTTGTCGCTTTAATCATAGTTACTATGTCTTCAATACTTCTTACTGTAAGTGCCGGTGCTGGAGAAATTCGACCGTTTGGCGCCTTTGCATTTCGTCTTGATACAATTCTTCCCGTGCAAAGATGTCAGTGGAAAGAAGTTCTTTTCGTTATTTCTAACCGCAAAGAAGTTTTATCATTTCTAACTTCCCACTGCAAAGAAGTTCTTGTGCCGTTGTAGGATCCAAGAGCAAGCGACTGCAAGAAGCTGCAAGAAGTTGCCAGCTTCCAGACGCAAAAAGAAGTTCTTAATATACTAAACACATGGTACACACGCGTCGCTGATGAGAATGAAGATCGTGCCAGCCGCGCAAATCGGTACGATTATTCACAAAACAGGTTTGAACATTGACAAAAGCGAAGTATTGGTACTTCCAGTGCACTTGTGAGAAACAAGACCCATCTCATTTCAAACAAGACTCATCTCGTTTCTCTCTAGACGAGTCCCAAGAGAAACGAGACGTGTCTCACGAGACGGTGGTAACTTACCTTTGAGCAGTACTGTAGATACATGGAAACCGTCCATGTCTGGTGCATCTAATCGAAGCAATGAGTATGAGTCAATTTTTACTGTTTATTCCTTACACCTTAATACCAGTGAAGTTTACAAAATGAATACATTTTCTTTGAATTCAGTTTTAGAGAAAACATTTATGTAATTTCGACCCCCTGAAAATGCATTTTCTACAGTTCCAGCTCAAGATTGTTTTTGCTTTCTTAATGAAAAAGAGCTGCAGATGAATAAACAGAATTAAAAGTAATATTGCCATGAAGCGGCTTCTGTTGAGATCTTTCCTTTTACACACCTGAAGTATTATCACAGAAAAGTCAGCGGTCTCCTTTCGTTTCTTCTTCGATTTACTGCAATTTGCAGTTTCGTTTCCCTGAAATTCTGAACACTTGCGCTGTTGAAGCTAGGCTTTTATTGTCAAGACTTGTTTCAGCCTTTCCTTGAAAATACATTTGGTGCAGTCAAGACCATAATGAGTAACATTTCATGAGGAAAATTGCCTTTGCGTTCACCACGCAGATGCCGCTACAGCTATGGATACTGTGGTCAATAATTTCAGCCTTGGCATATTGTTTTATCGTCACTTTCAGAACTGGAACAACACATAATATTTGTCAACACTTATTGATTTCCTAAAATTATTGTTACCTGTTTGTCTTAGAGACTTCTTGGAAGTTGAAAGTTAAGACAACATCGTTCGCTGCCTCTGCTTCATGTTGAAATTTTTTTCGTGAGAACAAATCCGCCACTGCTCTGATACATGCACACTCAAAATTAATGATAGTTCATGTAATTACACGAGCAGGCCTTCCCGCCAAAAAAAAGCTCTTGCTTCGAAGATCAAAAGGTACATGTAATAGCCGCACTGTTTATAAATTATTTTCATCAGTTGGCGTTTATTTATTTCCTTGAAAAGATCAGATCAAGATTACTTTGGTAAAACAGAATTGTGTAGTTAATAAAATTTGGAAAACGAAAAGTACCCGGAGCAAATACTTGAAGTACGTAGCCGGTGACTTGCGCCGGGCACCAGCTAAATTTGAAAACCCTAATTCAAGAAGGACAGGAGGTATTTTCGCTGCTAAATTTAGGTCCCAAGTTAGTAAAATAATTACAGAACCCAATTGCTATTTCTGCAGGATCGGTAATAATGCTACAATCAGAGTTTAATTTGTTTCTGTAAGACTTATATTGTGACTCCCTCGTTGACGGAGAAAAATGCCAGACAGTTTTTCCAACATACAAGTAACAGGCATTAAAACCCTTGCATGCAAACTTGTAAACCACACTTGAACAGAGTCTGCTAGGGATAGGATCTTACTTGCCAGACATTCTATCTATCTTAAAACAAGATGAAAAAACCTATCTATGTCATTGCAATGGTTCTTGATGTTTTGAAACTTTCATACATGTTTTATTAAGAAACAGATGTCCCCTATTCAAACAATTATAAACCTAAGAATCTGGCAAAAATTTATTCAGTTTGTCTTTCACTGTCAGATATTCCAAACGGAAAAGAGTAAGACAGTTTCAAAATTTGAAAAAGTTTGGCCATCATAATTCATGTTCTCTTGAATACACAAAATTTGACCATTTCAAGGTGTTGTTTTTGAAAAGAACAGCAAAGAGATAAACAAAGAACTATAACACACATGTACACAGCCATTGCACTCTTTGCCATTGCCATCATGGTTTGCTTACAAAACTTTGTAAAACCAAATGACTGGCAGAAGAACGAAAAGCCAAATGAGCACAAAAAAAAATAAAAGCCCAGCGGACCATAAAGACAGCCGAGAGTGCAGAAAACATCAATGCTATCTACAACTTTTGAAAATCAAACCACAAAATGACTTTTCACAGTTCCTACCATTTCATCTCACCTAGTTGCGAGAAAGTCATTTGGTCTGTCCACGCCTTGCATAAGTGACATTGTTCAAATTACTGGGTAGTGTGTAAAAATAACTTTAGGGGGATTATCTTGAGTATAAGGCCTATATGGAGCATTCACTCTCTTACATACAACTGTACGTTGATAATCTCTTGCTGGAACATAATTTATTGTGCTCATGCTCAGACTATGACATATTAATTTTGTTACCATCAGCCAATCTTATCTCAGAACTACATGTAAACACAATGATATCTTTCTGTTTTTTTTTTTATAAAAATGTTGTTTATATATAACTCTCCCACTCTGTAGGCAACCATATTAGTACCTCATGATGGGCTTTTTCTTGCTGTTGTTGCGATTTTTTGGGGGTATCTTTTCCCTTCTTTTCAAGTTTCTTTCTTTGCTTTTCTTCTGCTGCAGCTGCCTTTTCAACTTTTTTTCGCTCCTTCTCATCCTCAATTCGCTTTTCTCTTTCTTCTTTCTATTAACAAAATTGTATTCAGTTAACATTGATC
>JAHPZR010027932.1:37500-52142 GCA_019787425.1 Platygyra sinensis
TCATATACACAAAATTCTTTCCTTTGGGGCTTTACGTTAACGTGAGTATGTAAGTACTTGAGTGTAACGTAAAAGTGGATATGTAAGTAAGTACACAAAAACTCATTGTTAAAAGAAGGGACTCCTGTTAGCCTAACTAGCACATACCGGTAGCTTGTTAACAAGTATGACGTGGTTAAGTTAGCCTTAAGATTACACTAGAACATCGCACATACAACGTACTCTTTCTACAAGCGTTGTAGCCCTAACAGTATATGAGCTTAACCAAGAAGCGTGTTATTTAAAATTGAGCTCATTGCCAAAACTCAACTCAACTCTGCTCAGCTCTATCGAACTCCAGCCTACTTTACTAAGTTCAACCCAACCAACTCTTACTAGTAAACCCTCTACTATACTGTAGCAACTAAACTTAGTAAGCTCTACCAAACTCTACCCAGCCAACTGTACTACATACCCCTACATTTACGGAAGCAGGTCGTTTCGCCCGATGTCCTGTTCGCCCGGAGGCATTTCGCCCGGACTGAGAGTCTATTCGCCCGGAGTATGAAGTCGTTTCGCCCGAGGATTAAAAATAAGTCCTTTTCTACTTCATCCACTGGATCTAAGAATAAAGAGAATCAAGTCAAGTTCAAGATTTTTTTCTGATCGATCTAATGACGAGCCTAACACATATAAACAGGCGAAAAAGGTGTGTGAATATTCCTCGTTCTAAAAAAGGCGCCCATGAACATACCCATAAGTGTGGACTCTCAGTCCAGGCGAAACGACTTCATACTCCAGGCGAAACGACTCCGGGCGAACTACCCCCGTTTACAATTTAACGTAACATTACCAAACTCTACTATAACATGACAACTCGACTCAACTCGACTTGACTCAGCTCGAGCTTACTCTACTAATCTCCACCCAACTCCACACTAAAACACTTTTTCATCTCGACGCCACTCTACTTCACCAGTACAAAACATTTTTATAAGTTTACCAAACTCTACTTTACCATTACAACTGGACTGTACTCAACTTGACTCAGCTCGAGCTTACTCTACTAAGCTCGACCCGAATCCACTATAAAACACTTTTTCAGCTCGACTCCACTCTACTACACTTGTAGAGAAATTAACTTAACCTTACCCAACTTTACTATACCATTACAACTACACTCTACTCGACTCACTCAGCTCAACGGCACTCTAGCTTACTCTAATAAGCTCGACTCAACTAGACCCAACTCTAAAACACTTCTTCAGCTCGACTCCACTCTACTACACCTGTAGAGAGCTTAACTTAACTTTACCAAACTCTACTATACCGTCACAACTCAACTCGACTTGACTCAGCTAGACAGGTACTCGAGCTTACTCTACTAAGCTCGAGCCAACTCGAGCCAACTCTAAAACACTTTTTCATTTCCACTTCACTCTACTACACTTCTACTTAACTTAAATCAACTCTACTATACCATCACAACTCAACTGGACTCGACTTTACCCAGGTGTTCGGCACGCAAGCTTACTTTATTAAGCTTGACCCAACTGAACCCAACTCTAAAACACTTTTTCATCTGCACTCCACCAACACGACTACACTCTACCATCACAACTCGACTCAACTCCACTCCACCATCACAACTCGACTCATCTCGACTCAGCTTAACTCTACCAACACAACTATACTCAACCATCACAACTCCACTGAACTCCACTCCACCAACACAACTATACTCTACCATCACATCTCGACTCAACTCCACTCAACTCTACCAACACAACTAAACTCTACCATCACAACTCCACTCAACTCGACTCAACTCAACTCTACCAACACAACTATACTCTACATCACATCTCGACTCAACTCCACTCCACCAACACAACTATACTCTACCATCACAACTCGACTCAACTCGACTCCACCGTCACAACTATCATACTTTACCATCACAACTCGACTCAACTCGACTCCCATCACAACTATATACTCTACCATCACATCTCGACTCAACTCGACTCCACCAACAAAACTATACTCTACCATCACATCTACTCGACTCAACTCCACTCCACCATCACAACTGTACTCTACCACCACAACTCGACTCAACTCCACTCAACCAACAAAACTACGTATACTCTACCATACTACTCAACTCAACTCAACATGTTCCCTTGTTCCCCAGAAAAATTTGGAGGTTCTCTCTTGTTCCCAAAATAAATTAAGATATTCCCTTTTATTCACTCTTGTTGAGTTCCCCTGTTCCCAGAAATCCTATTGCATGTTCCCTTGTGTAATTGCAAAGATTCTAGAGGTTGCTTCTTACTCAAATCTAAACAACTACAGGGGTAGCGCGGTGCAAGATATTCGAACTCCACTCGGTAGATTGAAACTGATTTAATGACAGATCAATTCCATAGACCTAGTTCACAATAGGTAGCGACTGACTAAGTAGTGAAAACCAGTAGATCGCGAGTAGTACAAGTAGATGTAGTAGCCGTAAGTAGTAGATGTAGCAATCGTATAAGTAGTAGGTGCGAACTGTAAAGCGAGTTAATAGTACGTCCCCTTAGATAAGGCATAAGAACACAAATCTAACGGAATAGAACGATCTTAATAAAGCTAACGAGACCATAGTGTGAAACAGACGTGACAATTGTTACTTGAAACTAGTAAACTGAGGCGATAACAACTCTTGCCGTAACAAAGGAAGATATTAACAGCTATCTTGCAAATAGCTAAATTTAGCGTCAAGGAATCACAATTTGGCAATCATATGACAGTTTGACTAATAAAGTAACTTGATAATAAGCTTCAGATCTCGTGAAAGCGATTTCAATAAAACCTAGATACTAAGTGAAACCTTTCATGTTAACAAAAAGACTAACAAATTGCAACTTACCAAATAAAAACTTATGTACTTTGGTTGTCGACTCGCCGGGTAGCAGAGAGACAGTGAAATACACTTGAAAGCGGTAACTTGGATCCTCTGATCGTAGCACGGTAGTGTTGTAACTTCACTTACAATCTCTGACTAAACTAAGTTGCGCTTCGTCTTTTATTGCCTATGCTATGTGAAAAAACTAGGGCGCCCACAATAAGGACTATTCCCTAGCGGCAAAACTTCTAGAACAATTAGATACGTGTGAAACCACGATTCTATGAAAGCTTTGATTTTGAAATCACGTACCTGGCTGGAATAATAACTGATAATGAATCGGTAGCAAGTTTCATAGGAAATTGTTTAACGATAGGCATTTCAACAACTAACGCCTTGATACCCAGAAAAATTCTTTAATGTTCCCTAAAATTTCCTATCATAATCTAGTTTTTGATGGTCAGTTTTTTATACGTTTTACCTCGCCATTCATAGTAGAGATAATCATCCAGTCTCAACAAAACTCCTGTTTCGTCTCCTTGATGAATGTTGCATTGCCTCATGTTCATAAGCAGAAATTTCTGTTGATTTTGTAAGAGTGACGACATCACTTGTCGTTTGAATTTCATCCTGAAGTAGAATCAGCTCTTCCAAAAGTTCCAAAACATCTTTATTATGCTTGTAGGATGTTAAGATACAGTACAAATAATGCTGTCTTCCTGGATGTATTTCTCAGGATCTTCCGGTCTCGAACAAAAATTTGGCCATCACTTTTTCTCATGCCAACTTTAACCTTCTCCTGTAGGCAGGCTAATACCAAGGTGTTTTCAGCAGCCACCTTAAGTTTGTCATCCTTAACACAAACTATCTGATTGGACGTATAAAAAATACTCTGTTACTTTTTTCTGTGGCATGTGCTGTATTGAATGATGGTCTCCTAACTTGGTAAAAACTATTGGCTGGACATCTGGTGGGTCCACTGCTTCAGTACAGATTAATAGGGAGAGTTGCTGGGTTGTGTTTGGTTGTCAAATTTCGCACAGTTTTTTTGGTAACACTCTGACCAGCAACAGCTCTTCAATTCCTCATCTCGCCAACTTGTTGACCAGGGAGCTTGTTTGTGTTTGGGGACATACTTTCGTAAGGTCAGAGTAGTTTGCAGAGACAAAGGTGTGTGGGTAATATGGACTAGAGCTAGTAAATTATGAATATGGCTTAAAGCACTGCTTTTTCAAGCTTTCTTTGATCAATCTGCTGAACCTGTAGTCAAACTCAAGTTAATTGCGACTGCATTTCACTGGCACCCATTTTTTTCTCAATGATGATACAAACGGTAGACAGACCAAACACGAGTCCTGTTGGTCAATATAAGAAAACTTTGACCTTTAATGTTTTGCTCTATTTGTTCAGGCAAGACCATGGTTTCGATCCTCCATGTGCGGATCTCATCGATTGCCGATATTTCTTAAATTAACAAAAATGCTCTTTACGTCTGTAGTTGCTAGCGCAACTCTTAAATATCTGGGAATGAAAGACATTCTGCGTGCGGCTTTGCGCAAAATTCTTGTGGTGTGTACCTTCGCCATGGATCAAAAATGTCTGGTTTCTAGTGGCAATAACAGCTAGCCAATGGCATAATGTACTTTTCGATCCTTATTTGTCTGATGCTCGACCTCATTATCTTGTGTTTCTTTCTTTTCCCAGGTTGTCACGAGTTCCAAACTCGTCCCAAGTCATCCCCAGTGTGTTTGTTAAGATTAGTCGCCAGGCCCGATAGAGAAATTAGTCGTCAGTCCGATATGTGAGAAATATCGGAAATTTCTTCATAAACAGTTAAAGAAAATCTGTTCAAAAGTTAGAAAATGCCCCCTTGTTCCCGAATATACCACAACAGTTCCCTTGTTCCCTGAAAGTTATTTCAATTTTGTTGATTTCAGGTCAAAAGTGCTTAAAATGTTAATTTCACGTTAACACATGACGGCAACAAAGTTGATTTCACTTAGAAAGCAGCAAAATGTTCATTTTCCGTTAAATGTTGATTTCACGGAACGTGTGACAGCAACGATGTTGATTTCACTTAGAATCGAGCAAAATGTTCGCTTCATGCAGCGCGTACGCTCAAAAAGTCGATTTCAGATCTAAATAGGTTAAAATGTTGATTTCACGTGACGCGTGACGGCAAGGATGTTGATTTCACTTAGAAACGAGCAAAATGTTCATTTCCAAAATGTCGATGTCAGGTCAAAATAGGTTAGAATGTTGAGCTTCACATTAACCCTTGACGGACTAAAGGATGTTAATTTCACATAGAAAACAGCAAAATGTTAATTTCCTGCAACGTATAAGCTCAAAAATGTAGGTAAATGACAGAAAAACAGATTAACCCTTCTGTGCAATGTACAGGTCTCCATACATCTGCATGTCGGTTGATCCCTGAAGTTTAAGACACTGCAAATCATGCCAATTTGAAATAAAATAAAAACAACCTGGATCACTGCTGATCTATGTTTCAATCGATCGCTACTTGTTAGAGTCACTTTCAGGCTCTGATGCCGTTATGTCCCTGAACTGAACCAAGCTGAAAATGTGTTTTAATTCTACTTACAATCCTTGTATTTCTTTCCTGAAGTAAACCTTGTATTTAAGTTGCGATTCTTGCTCTGTTCGTACCTAGAGTCTATAAACGAAGTAGTGTCTCCTGCCAGTTTCAAAGCATGTGTTCTCTTTTATAAAGATATGCCCCCAGGGACGTTACGTAATTACGCAGGGACTTGAACTAATTTCGTGCAAAACACTCCCTATCCAGTGCGGAAATCGCATTACATTACTATGATGAACGCACTTCCAGAACTCTCAAACCTGTTTTTCTGTGCTTCTCATGAGATGCTGCGGATTCACTCTCTCTTCTTGTTCTGGAGCAGGAGGCGGAAAATGGTGGCCAATAAGAAGGTCATTTAGCGTGACAGGAGGGCTTTCCCGGATTCCGTCTGAACTGGGATTTAGAGGTCGACTGTTTACCAAATATGAATGTTGTGCCGCGTAGCGCTATGAACACAAATGGTGGAACATAGAATTGACACTGAAGTGTAAATTAAAGTGTAATGTGAAAGCCATGAAAGACCCACTTGGCGTTAGCCCTAGGAAAGGGAATAAGGGGACCACACTAGGTAAAGAGTGCTACGCGGCACAACATTCATATGTACCCTTACTTTCTCTTCGTCGCGATTCACCACCTAAATTGTCCACGACTTTCTCGATCCGACCTCATAGCTCCGTCGGTAGAGTAACGGCAGGTCTAATCCGGAGGTCGTGGGTTCGATTCCCACTGAGGTCAAAAGAATATTCTCTGTACCTCGTGTGGTTCCCTGATTCTCTTTACTAGGGCTAACGCCCAGTGGGTCTTTCATGGGTCTCACATAGCACTTTAATTTACACTTCAGAGTTAATTCTCTGTTCAACCATTTGTTTACCAAATATGTCACTTCTGCAAGATGTGTTCTCCACTGTTCCTCAGTGAATGATTGATTCTTGGAAGTGGCGTCCAACCCTTGTCACACGGATAAAATAAGACTTTCAACTACTCCATTCTGATGGCTTGTACGAGGTACCTACCATTCCCACTTAAATGTCCATGAAAATTCATTTGACAAGACACTAAATTGTTGTGCCCCAATAAAGTTTGTTCCGCAATCTGACCAACAGTTAATAGGGTGGCCTCTGAGTGACGCAAATCGGTACTCTTTTCGGTGATGAGTTCTAAATGAATTGCTCTAGTGGTCATGCAAGCAAATATTATCACGTGTGCTTCCTATAGAGTCTTAAGTCCGACTTTAACTTGGAAAGATCCGAACATGTCTAACGCCGTGCTGCTGAATGCAGGAAATCATGCTGTGACTCGTAGTTTGGGGAGTTGGCCCATCAGTTGCCCCATAGGCTTTCGTCGTAGCTTCTTGCACGTAACACATTTACTGGTCACTTGCTTGGCCATCTTTCCGACTCCCATGATCCAGAAGCATTTCCTTGATTCATAAATGAGGCTTTCGAGTACACAATGCAATCATTTTCCATGGAGATGTTTAAGGAGTAGATCTACCATTTGGTGCCCTTTTGGTAAAATGATAGGATTTTCCATCTCATTTGGCAGTGACCTGATGTTTTCTAGTCTTTCATATGCGCGTAACAATCCTTAATTGAATGAATGCTGTGTAGTACTTGGAATTACTGTGAAATTAAAAGTTTTGTCCAAAAAATGCTTATGTTCCTAATATAAAAGGAAATGAGACGTTTCGGGAATAACCCCTTCGTCAGTCGATAAAAAACAAACGTTAAAGTTCACGAGCGTGCTATGGCGTCGATGCACCTGACAAATACTGCAGGCGCACGTTGTATCTATTGTGAAGATGTACTAGAGAAACTTGAAATCAATGTTCAAGCCCCTGGGGACTAGTGTACCCAGCTTGAAATCGAGTCGCCTTTCCTCGCGTTGTCGTGTTGGCGCTCCTCCCTTCACTTGCCTCACCACAGACACTCGCATGTCTTGGACGTGGTTGTGGTCAGGGAGATTGAAGTGTTCGGCCACAGGGAACCCACCTCCCTGGTAGCGGGGATTCTGTTTAAAGCCCTCCACTGAACGAAGGTGTAACAGCGTAACAATCCTTGTTCATATGGTTTTAACATCCGTTTTTGGTCTACAGTGTCTATGTTGATTGTCTCTTGACTCCATTTGAATATTTGTAGTTCGGATTCCCCCAATTCTCCAGGTGAAATTGGGCTACAGTGTATTGTTGTTTTCTTTCTTTCTTGCATTGCTAATGAATCTCAGGACATAGGCCAGGATGTTTCTAGCTTTAGTGAACGTCGAACAGCTCTTCATTAAATGTTGCAAGATAGGGTTATCAGTCGGTTGTCTGATGTTTGCTGATTCTTCTGAAGAGACTGTACATTGTGTTGGTTCTTTCCATTTGGTGGTCTTCTTCTTGTTGGACTTGATTTCTTTTAACGATTCTTCGTCGACTCTCTTTGAATTTTCTTCGAACGTAGGCCACTCTTCTTTGGGGCGCCACAGAAATGGAGGACCTTCCATCCAAGTTTTTACCTCCTCTGGTGGTGCTCCTCTCGTCAAGACGTCTGCTGGGTTAACATCAGATCTGATGTACCTGAATGCTTCTGTGTCAAGAGTTTCCTGAATCTCAGCAACTCTCACCGATCGTTATATTGGCGAAACAGTAAGATCTATTTTTGATCTGATGGATTTTACACTGTCAAAAAACATTCCCGGGCTACTGATCTTTATTGACTTTCACAAGGCTTTCGATTGTCTTGAATGGAACTTTCTTTTCTCTTGCCTAAAAGTTTTCAATTTTGGCCCAGACTTTATCCGCTGGGTAGAAATTTTCTATAAAAATATTCAAAGCTGCGTTATAAACAATGGTTTTGCGTCGGACTTCTTTGCCTTGGAACGTGGGGTCAGGCAAGGGGACCCATTATCTCCCTATCTCTTTGTACTAGCAGTGGAAGTTCTGGCAATCGCTGTACGGCAGAATACAAGTATTAGAGGCATTTCAATCGATGGCCAAGAAACCAAACTGCTACAGTACGCAGACGATACAACAGCAACCCTTGCCGACTTTAGCTCAGCCCGAGCTTTTTTTGACTTATTAGATACTTTCAAACTGCTTTCAGGTTTAGCAATAAACTACAGTAAAACAGAAGGAATGTGGATCGGATCTTGCAGAAATAACAACTCTAAACCTTTCGGTATTAAATGGCCTCGCGAACCGATCAAGGCTTTAGGTGTATATTATTCATACGATCTAACCCTTCTTCGAGAGAAAAACTTCATAGAGAATTTGGATAAGATTAAAAAACTCCTGAACCTATGGTCCTGTAGAGGTTTATCACTTTACGGCAAAGTGACTGTCATCAAAACCCTAGTTATTCCGAAATTTGTTTACATATGCTCCCTCCTGCCTGTTGCGGACGAATTTGTAAAAGAGTTAAATCGACTAGTTTATAAATTTCTGTGGAATGGACCAGATAAGACAATACGTCTTTCGACAATTAACGATTACGCTAAAGGTGGTTTAAGAATGATTGACCTTGATTGTATGATTAAATCTTTGCGTTTGGCCTGGCTACAGAGGATATATAATGTCACGGAAGGCCCTTGGAAATGGTACCTCTCTCACCTTTTAACAAAGTTTGGAGGCCTGTTCTTGTTTAACTGTAATTACGATGTTAATGACCTCTCGGTTCCTTCTCCTTTCTATTTTCAACTTTTAAAATGGTGGTCAGAGTTTCGGGAAGACTTTGCTTCGGTAAAAGACTGGCAGAATATAATATGGAATAATCGGGATATTCGTATAGACGGCAGTCCAGTTTTTTATAAAAATTTCTTCCTTTCAGGTATAGTGTACCTGAGGGATCTCCTTTTAAATTGTAATAATATTGATTCCTTTGAAATTGCCGCGAGGAACATAGAAAAGTCTAATTTTCTTATCTGGACGGGCCTTCGGGACTCCATTCCATTTCACCTGAAGGACAATACTACAAGAACACTCCCATCCTCTAATATACCATCATTTTCCACTGGCAATGGCGGCGAGGTATTTTGTGTGAACACAAAGAAATCAAGGGATTATTATTTACTACTTATTAGCAAGAAAGCCAAACTACCTAATGCAATCGCTGTTCTTCATAGAGATTTCAACCTATCAGAAAAGCAACTACAACAAGCCTTTTTGCTTCCACATAAAATTGCTCTTGAACCTTACGTCAGAGCTTTTCAGTATAAAGTTCTTAATAGAATCCTTTATACAAATGACAAGCTCTACAAAATTGGCTTTATTTCACACAAAGACTGTACTTTTTGTAAAAGTGAAGTTGAAACTTTAACCCATTTGTTGTACCATTGTCCTTTCTCTATAGCATTTTGGAGAGATTTTGAAGCGTATTGGTCAGTAGTAAGAGATGAGCAAATTCACCTAACTTTAGAAGATATCGTAGTGGGCCTCTTAACAAGACCATGCCCCTTACTAAACTACTTTTT
This sequence comes from Platygyra sinensis, assembly GCA_019787425.1. Taxonomy (NCBI): domain Eukaryota; kingdom Metazoa; phylum Cnidaria; class Anthozoa; order Scleractinia; family Merulinidae; genus Platygyra; species Platygyra sinensis. The sequence continues at coordinate 47,418 of JAHPZR010027932.1, forward strand.
ACTGATTGCAAAAATTTACTTGTGGGACTGTAGAAGAAACCAATCCTTTCCAAATATCGTTGGATTTAAGGCTAAAATTGAACTCAAGTATGAAACAGAAGCATACATTGCACGAAAAGGTAATAAAATAAAATTCTTACAGTCGAAATGGGCGAATTGTACTCTGTAATTTTACTATTATTTTTACTATTATTTTATGTATACAGGATATCTATTTTGTTTTTTTTCGGCCACTTAAATGATTACTTTTTGCAAACATCCTTCGCTAAATTGGTAGTAGTAATTTATGTAACCTAGGTAAATGAAAACAATTATGTAAATGTGGAAGCAGCTGTTTTGTTAATGACATTGGAAGACCTGTATATATCGTAAGTTATTGTATGTAATGTAAGTAACTGTATCGTAAGTAATGTCACTAAGTGTATTGTACGTAATGCAATTAAAAAAAAATGTAAAAAAATAAAAAATAAAAAAAAACTCTCACCAAGACAAACGGCTTGAATCTTTTGGGGGAGGTTTTAATTAATCCAGGCTAATACGGTTTGTGAATCCATCCAGGATACTGTCTTGGCGTCAGTCAACTCGGCAAATTCTAGTGCTTCTTTGCAAGTGCTGTACAATCTGGACAGCGTAAGACATCCCATTAATTCCAATCGCGGAATGGATTTCTTCTCTAGTGGTGCAACAAACGCCTTCACCATGAGCGGGACACAGAAGTGATTGCCGTTCGCAAAACCCATGGATTTCAGGTAAACCCACTGCGTTATGAGGCTTCAACTTTCATTCTTTCGAACTCATATGTGAGAATCTGAATGAGGATTTGAATGTTCCTTATCCACTTCGTACGAATCCCTTTGGGGAGAATTTCGTCCCACGAATATCCTGCACTCACAATTCTTGGAGATCAATTCTCTATTCAATGGTGCATGGTGCTACGAGCCCCATGGGATCCCACGTTTGTGTGACAGATTAGACATCCCCTTTTTGAAAGATTTGTCAAGTCTGCTACGATTTCACTCTTCTTAAAGGAAATCTTGTCGAGAACTTTGATCCATTTATGACCAAGAAAATCTGGTCGTTCCTCATCTGACTGGTTAACGTTCTTGTTGTTCGAATGACATGTTTTGACTTGAAATTGTCCTGTTGAGAGTATGGTGTCGATTTCACTAGTCTCGTAACTTTCTTGCATCTTGCTTCATTCTCTCTGGAACCGCCAATATCTTCTACATAGACATGCGTGCAGATCTCTTTAGCTCCTTCTGAATGTTGTGCTTCTAATGCTTTGGCCAAGTTCTTGATTGCTGCAGCTGCAATATCGGGTGCGGGTTTGTCTCCAAAATTTAATCTGACCACTGATAAACTAGGGCCTGTTCACTGTCGTTTGGTCTCCAAAAGAATCTGTGGAATACTTGATCATCTGGGTGCATCCGAACTTGATTGAACATCTGGCGCATGTCTCCAGAATATGAATAAGCGCCAAGCCATGAGAAAACGTTAGGTAAGCTGTTAATATAGTTTGGCCCTTTTTTTCTAAATATCCATTAACTGTTTGTTTTGTTTATCTCATTGCTCTTATCTTCAGTTATCTAATTTTACCTCTTGTAAATAGTTCTTAAAGGATTTCTATTGTACATAGTTTATATCTGTTTATATCTTTTCATTTCGGGGAAACATTATAGGGTCAACCTCCAGTTTTCCTTTTGAAGATGTTTGGTAAATTTTAGTATCTTCATCTTGAGTAAACACGTTATGTTATGTTATGTTACGTTATGTTATCCTCTACTCTTTAAGCGTTGACTGCTATCCTCTACACTCTACACTCTACGCTTTACGCTGTAGATCTATACCATCTAACCAACTACTCTCTACACTCTACGATCTATCATCTAAGCAGTACCTGCAACTACCTCCCACGCTGTACGATCTATACCATCTAACCAACTACTCTCTACACTCTACCATCTACCATCTACCATCTAAGCACTACCTGGAACTCCCTGCACTCTACGCTCTACACTGTATGATCTGCCATCTAAGCTCTACCAGCAGCTCTTTTCGATATGCGCTCTACGCGCTACGATCTGCCCTGTAGGCCCATGTGCTTTGAAGGTATTAGTGTTGCAACTTACATTGTTTTCTTTAATAATCTTTTCAATGTACAATTCTCTATTGAGCTTTCCCTCTATCAGCTACTTTCAAGATTTGAAAGATGTGAACACCTTTTCAAAATCAACTTATTAAAACAGAAACCAAACCATAAGAGTACTGCGCCAATCTCAAAGTCAAAACCAAAACTATAACCCAAATTATTGCTTTCTAACTACCGTTATAGTCTATTGTTTATTGTTAACTTTCTTATTTTTGCAAGTTCAGCTCAGATCTCACTGCTAGATCGCGTAAGGTTAATAACTATAGCCGTACATATTCTTAATTATTATCAATGTCAATTTGGTATTTGAAGAAACTGGTTTAAGTTTTTCAAATTTTTAAATTTGGAACAAGAAGAGTTGTTAGCGGCAGAAAGCAACAACTAATAATCTTGTACCAATGACGCTTGTTTTTCGCATACAAATGTATTTTCAACTGAAAAAGCCTGTTTGGCTTGATAATGGTTAAAAAATGTAAGTAGCCAAGTAGGAAAATGATATAACGGGTGCTAAATACATTCCAGTCATAGAATAGTAAACTTGGGGTTTTCGTTAATTTCTAAAAGCTTCAAAAATACTGAATGAATTATTGTATACTTTATTGACATTGTCAGGAGAATAGAAGAAAAAGGTTAATTATGCTTTGGCTGACAAGAAAGAACCTTGAACAAGGTAGATGCATTGTTAGTAACTTCTTTCCTACTTTTCCTATAAACGCGAAAATAAAGCATTTCAGATATCGTTAAACTAATTGGCTCTGCGATCTAGGTTATTTGGGTGCCATATCTTTCGCTTCTGTCCGCCTGCATCAAAGAATAACTTACTTAGTAAGGTGGAATCGTAACCTAAGATTTGTCGATGTTAATGAAAACTTGTCAAAACTATTTTTTAAACTTTAAGTCATGATACTTTAAGTCTCTTTAGCATGTAATGACCGCCCCCGAAAGTTTCTTTCAATACATTAAATTGGGACTGCAAAATACAACCCAAAATGCTTTCCCAACCCTCCCAAATTTTTTGTCAAACCAATATTCAGTAGTACTGTATTCAGAAGAAAGTTTACGTATGGTCATTCCGTACGGTCAGTCTCTATAACAATGAAAAATATCGCTTATTCATTGTTGATGTTAATTCGCACTTAACCAGTTTATTTTGTGTCGTATTCAAACTTCCCAAATCTGTAAGAAATTTCCTCAAGTAACAGGTACGTAGTAATAGGAACTTCAGAAGAAAGAGAATACAAACAGCGGTAACAAACATAACATAATTAGATTACGCATGGTATATTCAACTTCACGTTTCGTATGTTACCAAACACACCTTTAGAAGTGAAGGTTACAAAATGTGAGAAAATTTAAAAAGACTAAAACTAAAGCGAGGTCCCGGGAAGAGGGTACTGCCATATATGGGCTATATAAGTATGTGCCACTCTCAAGCAGTTTACTCTAGCATAGGGTATATAAATCATAGCGTTTGGGTCTAGAATAGAGTATCATTTTTCACGAAACTAAGGAAACCAGCAATTGCTATATAAAAATGAATATAAAAATGAAATCAGGAAGTTTAAATTTTCAGGACTCAGCCTCAACAGCATTGATATCATGAAACGCTATTGGATATTATTAACTGTCAAAATCAGTTTCTGGAAAACAGCTAGTCTAGGATGGGAGTGATTTGAGGGGTTTACTCTAGTATAGGGTAGCAAAATACAGCTGAACTAGCTCTGGTATAGGCTAAGGGTTCCAGCCGGGGTCCCAGTGGCACATCCCCACCCAGAAATTTCCAAAGTACCTCCCTCGGAAAAGAGGTTAATTATTCAAATTCTACCGGCCGATCACAACATGAAATGGGAACATTTGGAGATCCGAGAAAGTGGGTAATTTGCATGATATACAGTGTCAAATCAAGAAAACATTGTTGATACAGGACTTGAAACCTACCCTAAATAAAAGCGTCGATAGTGAACAACTGTTTCGTTATAACTTCACACTGGATGTAGTTTATTTTGTTCATTGTAGTCTAGCTAGGTACCAATACCTCGCTTTAGTTTTAGTCTTTTAAAATTTTGCTCGTATTTTGTAACCGTTACTAACTCAGACAACCTCAGTAACTTTATTAGCTTTGAAAAATAGAATGATACAGTAACTGCAGATTTTTTAAAAGTAGTAGCATACGCGGCTTAACCAGCCCCTAATGCGAATCAAGTATTCTTTTAATGAACCAATCAAAGAACCCAATTTCAAACACGAGACCTATAAAATAGCCGACTTGATTTTTAATGACGATATATCTGGCAGTTCTCTTGTATCAATTCTATGACCAAATAAGGACATTAAACCTTCTACGCGTCAACTCCTAGTTGCTCGCATCAGCGTGATTCAAGACGGCACAATGACGTGGAAACCTTCCTGTTAGCTGCTAATAGCGTAACCGGTCCATGGTGCATTGCAACAGCAGCTTTATAAATATATAATCCTTGCCTGGATCCAGCTCCTTCATTTTATAACATGGCAGCAGACCTACTGAACTTCTAGCACTTCAAGACAGGACACTTTAATTATCTGCAATATCGATTTGT
>JAHPZR010027933.1:0-2500 GCA_019787425.1 Platygyra sinensis
CGTGAGTAACTAACTTGTTGCTTTGTAATCTATTTTATCCTAAGTTCTTGCTTGCCATCCCTCCACCAATTTCTATCCAAAATTCTAACTTGTGAAAGCTTAATACACAAAAAAAAAATTGAAAACCAAACTGGTTTGAAACATTTTGAACCAAATGAAAATTGGAACCTCAGCATATACCTTCACTGGTAGGCGGGGGGAAACGAGGCCATTGGAATGAAAATGTTGCCCTAGGGTTGAGGACACTGGCTCCTTTTTTCGAGTTCTTCTGTCCAATGTCTCCGCCTTTCCCGGGTGGGGATGGGCGGGAATTTTCTTTGACTGGTGCATTACGATTCACTGAAATAAACTACATTATGGGCCTCTTCATATGAGCCCTGTAACCGGGCTGGCTCAGTCTGTGGTGTGCTCATATGGGAAATTTCAGCCCTGTCGACTGGGATGAATTCACGAAACACAGCCAAAATAAACTTTAGCTTGTATTGTTCGCGACTGTCATAGCTTTGTGGACTCTTGTAACTTTACTAAAAAGGCTAATTCGCATACTCCTAAAATGGAAATACATACTACACCAATATTATGCCATTTTGGCCACTATGTTGTGAGAGCGAAGCTATTTTGTTTAAAAAGTTTTGTCCCAGTCACAGGGCTGGAGTGTTTATATGGGAAAATTTTCATCCCGGTTACCGAGATCTCGGTGGAAAAACCCGAGATCTCAGTAACCGGGCCAGCCCGGCCTCTCATATGAACACATCAGCTGTTTTTAAAAAGAAAAGAGTGGCGAGGCGAGAGCTTGGAAACCGAGCCAGCCCGGTTGACCGGGCTCATATGAAGAGGCCCTATGGAGCACATGACCAACCAATCACGCTGCCTGGAATCAAGCATTGTGACCGGGCGTTTTGCGTCTAAAAACGCCCGGTCCGGACAAATTTTTGCACGGACGAATTTTGTTCCTGGAACGCCTGTTTACATGGATCCATGCGAATTTTGTTGCAATGGTGTTTACACGGATCCGTGCAAAATTTAGACCAGTCGCGGCATTTGATTCCAGGCCGTAACCGCGCTATCTGAGCAAAAAGTTGCACGGTTCCGGCGTTTACACCAGTCCGTACGAAATATGGAACCGTGCCGGTCAAAACCTTGACCTGCTTTTTTCATGTCGCAGACTTGCGCACTCAGCCGTTCAAAAATTCATCCAGTTCCGCCGGTCCTGTGTAAACGCAAGGTGGAACCGTGCAAATTTTTGTCCGTGCAAAGATTTGTCCGGACCCGTGTAGACGGAGCCTAAAAAAACACTTTGAATTTGTCTTGATCATATTTTATCTTGAGCTGATAAACAGCGACCATGCTGACACTTCTATGGCAGACAAAAACCACGATAAGCTTTCCTCTTGAAGGTAAACATCTTGTGAATGAACATCACGTAATACGAAAAAGTCATGACGCGATATACAAGAAAAATGCCCTTACGTGGTGCATTTCAATGTACCACGTGATTGGTTTGAAACAAACTCGCGGCATCAAAAACGTGGGTGTCGCGGTCTACTGGGAAGAGTAATAAAATAGATTCTGAAACGAACAGAAGTTTAAAATCAAATTAGCAATTACTACTTGTTTCTCCATTCACTATAGAATAAAGAAATCCAACAAACTTATATTAGTTTAAAACTCGGAACTTGGAACTCGGGCGGAACTCGGAAGAGCTAAAAACGGAAATAAGAGCGTCTTTTTTATTATCTTTCCTTCGAGTGCACCCTAAGAGATACTAAGCTGGTGACATTTTGTCAAGAACATTCTAAGTGAGACCAGAATCTTTGATTATACCGCTAAGAGAGATGACAAGCGTCCTCTAGCATTTAATATGGAAGTCCCCCCTTCGCCAGCCATTTAACCAGACATTTCCTCTTCCTTAAATGCCGAAGAATGATGAAACTAATCTTTCCTCCGTTATCGGGTCAAAGGAGTGTCCTAGGTTCGCAATCTGCCGAAAGACATTTTTCTCCTTTCTCTTCTGTCAACAAGACGCCGCATAGAAGAAACTAACTCTAAGGGTCTGTTTTAGTACAAGGAGAGAGGGTTACCCTAGCAAGCGGGTTACCCTAGTATACACACATTTCCTCTTTCTTTTCTTCGTCGTGTTTATAATTCAACTAGGGTTACCCGGGCAGATGAGTTACGCTGGCAGGTGGGTTAACTTTTTCCCTTGTAAACAATCTAGGTAGAGTTAAACCGCCTACCAGGGTTAACTTACTGATTGTTTTCAACACCTTTGAGTGTAACCAGGCATTAACTTTTCCCGGGTTGCAGGGTATACCCTACAAGTGAAATTTTGCTTGTAAACCCGGGCTATCTTTTGCCCTCCAGCTAGGGTTAACCCGCTTGCTAGTGTAACCCTCCCTCCTTGTAAACAGACCTTAAAAGTGTCATTTCTCTTTTCTCAGAAATGTTCTTTGTCAACTGCCAAACGATCAGCTCAGTCGTCATCTGCTAACAAAACCTC
>JAHPZR010027933.1:10000-12500 GCA_019787425.1 Platygyra sinensis
GTTTTATTATATGGCAAGGTAAATCCGAGCGTTCTGATTGGTTCTTTCTTGGTCAGGCTTTCGCCATACGGACCGTTTGCATGGAAACGGTCATCGGCTTTGTATTTTTTGTTTGCGAAAGCCGGCAAATTCAAAACAAGCATGGCCCGAGTGCCATATAATAAACTACTTACTAACCGTAGCTAACTCGAGTCATTGACCCTCGGTCATTTTTGTGCGCTAGGTCCGTACTGTCACGACCTCGGGCCAATATTCCCCAGTACGGCCCTCGCGCTCGGTTAGTAAGAGGTTACTATTTCTAAGGTTAGGCCAACCGTCCACACAAATCAGTCACGAAAACGGAGCTTTTCAAAAACGCCCTTCAAACAGGAGAAACTTGAAAATTCCCATGTTACGTTCTCGTGCTGAAGAAAACGTTCATTCTCGTCCCCAGAGGCCGCGATCCTTTCGGTCAGTTACGGGGATCGCGATCCCCGTAACTGACCAAAAGGATCGCGGCCTCTGGGGACGAGAATGGAAAACGTTGTGAAAACGGAGCTTTTCGATAACGTTTGCGCATGCGTCACGGTAATTGTCTTTATTGGTTTTCATCACTGTTACATTAATTAATTAATGTAAATTTAAACAAATAAAAAATTTAAATATCTACAAACCCGCTTATAGCATAGCTAATCTAGGCGGGTTGTACTAATTACAGTCATATTTACCGAGCAGAAAGTGATTTAAAAACAGCTACTAAATAAATAAACATACACCCTCATTAATAGTTAATCAAGCACAAAGGTAAAAAGGTAAAGCAAATTAAGAGGTGTAAAGTAGATAAACAGCTAAAATGTAAGTTTGAAAGCTATAGTGTATAATAATTACTTGTGTTTAAATGCAGTATTAGAGAATGGGCATCAACATAATAGTCCTCAATTTCAAGTACAGTTAGTAATAATGTGATCTCCCTGATCGAGTTTTCGCCAAACACAAATCCAAATGCCCTTTTCACGGTTAACTCTGCTCATTTGCATTACAATGAAATCTAGCATGTATGTGAGGCAATTTCGGGCTATTCTGTAGTTTTAGCCCGAAATTGCCTTGCATCCACGTTGTATAATGCAAAGGAGAAAAATTAACCGTGAAATGGGCTATTGACCGGTGATTGTTGCAACTTCAAGCTCTTCCGGTGTAATGTGAACGGGGCCTTAGCAACATTTCTGGAACTGAACAGACAGCCTCTGAATTTTTACCCGGAATGCGGGAAGTTCTCCCTTTGACGAATGCACAAGAGGGGTCTTCTTGGTTCTCCTTAATGGACAATCTTTGAAGGTTAGATACGGTAATGTGTTTCTTTTACTAAACGTATTATTTTTTTTTTGTTACTCTTTTTAGGGACCGCCCTTCATATTTCATATCCCTACCAATCCCAGCAGCCATTTCAGCAATCTTTAGAATTGACCTCATTGCGTCAGAAGGGGACTTGGTGATGCCCTATGAGGAGAAGACAGTGATCATGTAGGAAATGAAAGCGGGCGCTCAAAAAGCCACCTTCACGGCTTGTAAGGTGAAAGACTTGGATAAAGTACTATTTTTTCAAATCTCTATTTACCAAACCGCGCCAAGAAAGAAATGGCCTTATGGTAGCCCTTATGGTTAGATCTGTCTACCCAGGTGTATGATGAGTACGGGCTGGTACGCGCGAATTGAATACTGGGTAACCCTTCGATACACTAGAACCCAACAGGCCATTTCCGAATTTTTTTCTCCCTTTGTCAAATTCACAAATTGACGTCAGTTTTTTTACGCGTCTGTCCTGTTATTGATCATGAATTTCGTCATAACATTGCCAAAGCAGCTGTTTATAGCCGAGTGGATCCACAGACCACTTTGACAATGTTATGACGAGATTCATTGTCATTAACAGGACAGACACATTAAAAACTGACATCAATTTGTTTTTTACGATAACAAATTTTCAAATTGTCCGCTCTCGTTCGTTGACGCATCGCAAAAATTATAAATTTATGTCTTTCCGTTTATTGACGATAAAAATTAGCCATTGAGCGCGCGTGAATTTCTGCAGTTATCGTAAAATAGCTATTTTCTCTCGAACTATTACAGGTAAAACCGCTGCATTTGTACCCGAATACGACGGGCTTTTAGTTTTCGAAATCGAAACATGGTGAGCCTGATAATCCTTCTTTCTTTTCGCAGGTGACAGTGGTACATGCCTTGGGTGATGATCTGTGTATTGCTCTGGGCTGTGAAAGTGTTTTGCCCTTAGCACTTCTTGCTCTCCGGGGAGGGGACATAAAGCCCGACGAATTCCCCACAGGGGGTACAACGGTCATTGCTGGAAAAGGTACCAAATTCAACAATCGTTCGTTGTAGTGTCATCGGCTTTTAGTTTTTTATTAGCGTGTTGCGTTTTTTCTTTATCACCTCGTCCTTGCAGTATAGATTATTAATGTATGTTTACTGGTTTTCAGAGATCAGCCGATAGTGTTTGAAGTCA
>JAHPZR010027933.1:17500-19944 GCA_019787425.1 Platygyra sinensis
GCAAAAATGGCGAATAAAGTGGACGCTGAGACGCAGACAGACCCTGAAATAACTGGCGTAGACGCGGACGATTTCGAAGAAGAAGACGAAGGCGAAGAAACGGGTTCAGAGAGCAGCGAAAGCGAAGATGAAGAAGCTGGAGAAGATGGCCAAACAAAGAGCGTCGATCGTGGAACGTCCTCCAAACCAGTGCGCCGTAAAATTATCGAACTCAAGTATTATTTTGGGGAAGATTTGCCCGATGCGGAGCTTAGCAAGCGTGAGTGTGGTAGTTATAATTTTAGCCCAAGCACATGGTCAACCTGCATAAATTAGCAATAAGATTCCCGAGTTTTATTCCAAATGATTCTGATAATTCCCGAATGATTGCCACTCTCGAAGAAAGCAGTTGCAAATGTGATTAAATCTAGCTTCCTAAAGACCAAGTGGAAAGAATTTTTGAGGCGGAAATGATACAATTCTAGCGCGAGTCGAGTGATCTCGGAATTCAACTTCATTCATATGCGTGTTTATAATCATTGCATACAGTACAGGGCAGGACTAAATGGCCGCTTTAAAGCTGACTTGTGTTGGCTGTTGACGGCTTATCTATCTCCAGCAGGCAAATTTATGAAGCACAAGTCTTAGTTTAAAAATGGCTTGGGTTGATAATTTGTATAAATGTGTATAAACATTTTCAAAGACCAACTTTGCGCTCTTGCTGCTGTGCGCGTATTTACATATTCATGTATTGGTTTACACTTACAGCCAAGCGAATGAAACCACCGAGACGTAAACGAAGCAAAACCCGATGTGATAATCGTTCCCAGCAGCGTTTTTATATGCGCAAATTTCGGCAAAATTTTCGCGTGAGAAAGTTTTACTTTTGTTACATCTACTGTCACTTTCACGTGTGATATTTATCAATTCAGAAAACCATTGAAGTGTAGAAATGGAGCAATGCTGACTGACTGGTTTCCTTTACGTGTCATTATATGTGACCTCATTTTCGGCGCGTTTAGGGCTCGGATATATAGGACTTGTGGCACGGCTTACTTCAATCACTCTGCATGTTGATTTCTTAGCCTGTTCTCAGCTAAGAAGTGATCAGATTTTAGGAAAGCTTGTTTTCTGTCAAACTTACATGTGCTTTAGTGAGGAAAATGACTTTCAGCTTAATAAAAATTTTAATGCATTAAACTTCAGAAGAAAAAAAAAGTTTTCTAACATCTATTACTGTCAAAAAAATTTTGGACAATTTTGAATTTTGGATAAAAATTATCAGAAAATTTAAGCGTCCAAAATTTTACACATCCGAAGTATTTACAGTACAGTATCAAATTTTCTGGTGGGCCACAATTGGCCCATATGCAGACTTTACCTTTACTTTTTTTTACCTATCAAATGTTTTATTTAAATTAGCTCCAAAGCTCAAAGTTTCCTTTATGGAGTGAATTTTAATTGATGCACTGCTTCAGGTATGTAATGGCTTGATACAATTTGTGTTACTGGTGTTTTCCCATTGGTGTATCTGTTAAACCTTGAGGGTATACTAAAACTACCATTTCCATAGATGTTGTTTCATTCCAAATATATTTGTGTTTTAGCAAGGCACCCAAAATTTTTGTCCAAAAAAATTTGTCCAAAATGGGATAAAAAGTGTCCAAAAATTAACATCTGCAAAATGTTTTGCAAGTAATGGAAATCTTTAGCACTGAATGGTTTCACATTAATTTCTGTTATGCAGTTGCCCAAGCAGACGTCATTGTTCCCCCTGGACTTGAAGTGAAAGAATCCAATATTCCAAAAGCTGGTAGAGGAGTGTTTGCCAAATGTGTTATTCCCAAGCATGACTTTTTTGGTCCATTTGTTGGTAAAAAGGTTACTGCAGAGGAGGCAAAGCAGTATAAAGACTCGCCATATGTATGGGAGGTAAGATTAGTCTCAAATTTTCCTCAGTAAATCTTTTCCTTTTTTGAAAATTCCCTACTACCCCAAGAGCAAAACAACAGCTACTTAATAGGTCACTTGCACTAAGAGGTCATGTGACATTGTTTTTATGAAAATTAAAGTTGCATGATTTTGCCTTCGAAACACTATTAGTGGGTAGTCTCTTAAACAAAATAATGGTGATTGGTTTTTCAAACTCGCACCATTTGCTTAAAATGAAAAAGTCCGTAGTTGGTCATGTGACTAAAACTTGATGTTGAAAAATTATGAATTACCGCTTTCTGACAAAAATTTTGCACTTAAACTTCAAGAAAAATGTTGAAAAGATGATGCGGTAATGTTTATAGCACATCTGGATGCAATTATCAAACATTTCACAAGATATAAGCAAAAAGTAGTTTTGCCTGCCTTGTTGGAGGGCAAGAGTATGCCCTCCAACATGGCGGCCAATACAAATCATGCTACTATGATCAGAGTATCGTAAAATATCTCCCTTAAATGTGTTTCCTCTAAAA
>JAHPZR010027934.1:0-13668 GCA_019787425.1 Platygyra sinensis
TTGCCGGATTTCATACGTCGGGGGCCTGGGTACAATCGGTGTATTATGGGATTAACAACACAAAACCCATATATTCAGAAAGAGCACATCGAGCTTGACAAAATCTTTAAGTTTCGTGTTAATTGGGCCAATATTGAACAAGATACAGCCATTCAAAAACGTAAAAAATTAGTAACAAATGTATGGATTGCCGGACACTTGTCCGGAAAATGTATGGATTTCCGGACAAGTCTCCGGCAATCCATACATTTGTTACTAAATTTTTACCTTTTTGAATGGCTGTAGCTTGTTCAATATTGGCGCAATTTACACGAAACTTAAGGATTTTGTAAAGCTCGGTGTGCTCTTCCTGAATATATGGGTCTTGTGTTGTTAATCCCATAATACACCGATTGTACCCAGACCCTCATGGTATGAAATCCGGCAATGTGTTAAAGAAAAGCAGAGCGAGATTCACCAAAAAAATGTTATTTAATAAGTCTCAATCTTATAAAAAAAAGCTAAGAATGGCAGCAGAGCGGTCCAACCATCGAGTTATGGATACTCCTGGGAGATTTGCTAAGCACTCAAGAAGCTAGAGTCACACTTGGGGATCGCCTGGTGCGACTCTTTTATAAGCTTCGTGAATTCACAACTTGATAGTTGCACGCTGCACCCTTATCATTTCTTCAAAGATGTAATGTCTAAAAGGTTTCGACAAAAGTACCAGTAGTCATTTCTAAGAATACATACCTGGAACGAAACCGCGAAAAACGTCAAGGGTAGCACATGAATAATAGATAACTCTCAGTTCTCGTCAGTATAAAACAGCTGCACCATTCAAAACCGCGCTGCAGGGCGAGACATAAAACTTCCCCTCGTGCCAATCAAACCTCACACCTGTCTTTTACCCGTCAAAACCGTGTTCGGAAGAAAGGAATTTGACAACTTCTCACCAATCAAAACCACGTTGCTGGGGAAAAACTAGGTACTTTACACCAATCAAAACCGCGGCTGTGATGCAAGAAATTGACGGAAACGTTTTACCTTGGTTTCACGTACTCGTCCACCTTCGACCACTTTAGTCCTGGCAACTACTATTACATGCAACTCTTTATAGTTAAGATCAAACGTTCATTTTGATATCATTTTAGGTCATTTTAGGTATATTCTATATCATTTTAGGTCATTTTAGGTCATTTTAGGTCATTTTAGGTCATTTTAGGTCATTTTAGGTCATTTTAGGTCATTTTAGGTCATTTTAGATCATTTTAGGTCATTTTAGGTCATTCCTTGTTTTAGTACCTGCGATTTGGTTAGCCAGTGGCTGTTATGTCAACTTGGACCTATTTGAAGCATATGGGAAGCAACCAAAAATTGCCAGTTTTTCAGACCTTATATTGTCCATGCCCATGTTTTATATTGAAAAGTCTTAATATCCCTGCAAAGTTCAGCCCTTGGTTTAGCAATATCAAGAAAAAATACTAAGGTTGAGACTTTTTTACCAAGAAAAATCTTACAAGAAGATGACTAATCTGGCCACTTCCGGTTAAAGTTTCAGCAAAGCGTGGCGGTAAAAATCAGCTTTTTAATTTCGATTAATATCTTTCTTCTTTTAAGTTATGATTTTAGAGACTCTGAAGCTAGATGTAACCGAAAAGACTTGTCATTAATTAGCAAATTTTCATGTGTTATTTTTGGGACCGATCAGATTTTGGTCCGGTAACGGTGCGGTTATAAATCACGTGAAAGTAGTCTTGAAAATTTATACGGACAATGGAGCGGCTGTGAACAAGGATACATTGTATACCTAACAACCCAGCTCTTGCCGGTTAATAACAATCTATCATGGGATCTTTTTTTGCTCTAAACTACAATATCAAGTCTACCATGATAATTGAATAACAAGCCTGTGGCTCCAAGTAATGAAGCGCTAATTAACTCAGGAAATAAGCCAAGCTTTGTGGCCCCATTTCGTATTATAATCCACCTATTTGGGACTTCTTTTCTGAAGGAAAACAGCTTAGCAGTCATTCTAAATGCAATCACAACGTCTCTCGCGAAAATCGCTTTGAACCGTTATGAGATTTAAAATACATACAATTGTACCTAATTGCAGTTTCATTCTTCCAGTCTATATGCAAAGTGTCAGACTGTCTGGATAAATTCTCTTACAATACTGAAATGCTTACCTGGCTTCAGGTTTAGAGCCATGCCCCTTTCCTAAAATCTCTTGAAAATGAAGCAAAATTAAAATCCTTAGCTCAGCGATAAATTGGTCGTAAGTGCGTCGTTGCTGCGAGTAATGAAAATTCAGGTCGATTCATGCGTACGTGACGAGTTCGCGATATGCCAATTTATCTGTAGCAGTAGCTGAACTCCTGAAACATGCTATCTGAAACGTCAGCGGTAACCTTCTTTTCGGTTTTTTCAATTTCTTTTTTCTCCTTGATTTTCTTGATAGAAACGGTGTTGACATTGCCCACTTTGGTCACGAAAACTGCTGCATTTTCGGCGGTGACGTGGCAAATAGCAATCGTCTTTATTCACCCTTTGTTATGCCAGGCAAGCCAGCTTGGTTGAGAGTCAACTTCCGTATGATCATTTTTTAAAATAACAAATCAAGCGTTAGTATGTCATGCAGTGCTTGCCATACATTTTTTCCCCTGTTGCGTTTTATCAGTTTACGACAGATTGAAGTAAACATGTAATGTAGTAAGCGGCGCATTCGGATTCTATGAAAAAGCAACTACCTAGCGCATAGCACAGTCGCGGCCTAACGGTTAGGTGGATAGACCCCGGATGGAGCGCTCCTAAATACTAAGGCGTCGCCATGTCTTCTTGGGAAAGGCAATTATTTTTTACAATCCCTCTCTCCACCCAGATGTATAAATGAGAGCCGGTAATTATCATCCTGTGAGGAAGAGCAACAACCAATTTAATCTCCGGCAGGGCCTGGTGACGACTTTACCATATCACCTACAGCAAGCATACTGGTCGTCCTGAGGATTATCGCCTCTCATTGTAAAAATCGGAGTAAACCAGCAATTCTACAGCTGGGGTGCCGAAAAAGTTCAAGTTTATAAGTACTCCAAGAAAGCTGAAATATTGTTCCTATCTATATTCACGACTAAGAGACGGGAATGGGTGTGCAGCTCGAACTAAGGAGCCTGAGTGTTTAATGCCGTCCAAATATCATACAAAGTTCAACGTCATAACTAAAGAATAGTATATAAATATCACTACATAAAGCAACTCAGGCTAACTATTCACGTGCGCCGCCCGATACGAAAACCCAAAGACCCAAAGGGAAAAAATTGGGAACGTATTCCCCAACCGATGCAGTCGCACAACCTCTGGGGGTTAAGAGCTTCTGCCTGAGAGACCGGGGCAGACTTGGAAATGAGGGTCGGCCGATTTTGCTTATAATTGGTACACAATCTTGTTATGTGCACTTATGTAAGATACCAAAGTTTCAGCTTCAATGAACTTTTTTTAGCCGAGTTCTGGATATCAGCCCCTCAGGGGTCCCCAGAGGCTGATTTTCCGTACAATTTTGGCCACTTTTCAATCTCTCTTTTAGCAACGTACAATTAATTTTAGACAAAAAGAAAACTATCTTTGTAATGCCCTATTATTAGCCTTTTATGGGTAAACAAATCAACTCATGGGAATTGTTCATTAGCCAGTGGCTGTTATGTCAACTTGGACCTATTTGAAGCATATGGGAAGGAACCGGAAATGGCCTGATTTTCAGACCTTATATTTTCCATGCCCATGTTATGTATCGGGAAGTCTTAATATCCCTGCAAAGTTCAGCCCTTGGTTTAGTAATATCAAGAAAAAAAATACTAAGGTTGAGACTTTTTACCAAGAAAAATCTTACAAGAAGATGACTAACCTGGCCACTTTCGGTTAAAGTTTCAACAAAGCGTGGCGGTAAAAATCAGCTGTTTAATTTCGATTGATACCTTTCTTCTCCTAAGTTATGATTTTAGAGACTCTGAAGCTAGATGTAACCGAAAAGACTTGCCATTAATTAACAAATTTTCATGTGTGTTTTTGGAACCGATCAGATTTTGGTCCGGCAACGGTACGGTTATAAATTACATGGAAGTAGTCTTGAAAATTTATACGGATAATCGAGCGGCTGTGATCAAGGATATATTGTATACCTAACAACCCATCTCTTGCCGGTTAATAACAATCTATCATTGCATCTTTTTGGTCTAAACTGCAATATCAAGTTTAAGGTTGAGGCTTTTTTACCAAGAAAAATCTTACAACATGATGACTAACCTGGCCACTTCCGGTTAAAGTTTCAACAAAGCGTGGCGGTAAAAATCAGCTGTTTAATTTCGATTAACACCTGTCTTCTTCTGAGTTATGATTTTAGAGACTCTGAAGCTAGGTGTAACCGAGAAGACTCGCAATTAATTAACATCAGATCAGATTTTGTTCCGGCAACGGTACGGTTTAAATTACGTGGAAGTTCTCTTGAAAATTATAGAGGTAATGGAGCGGCTGTGAACGAGGGTATATTGTATACCTAACAACCCATCTCTTGCCAGTTAATAACAATCTACCATTGCATCTTTTTCGATCTAAACTGCAATTATGAATAACAAGCCTGTGGCTCCAAGTAATGAAGCACTAATTAAATCAGGAAATAAGTCAAGCTTTGTAGTCTCATTTCCTGATACAATCCACCTATTTGGGACTTTCTTTCCGAAGGAAAACAGCTTAGGAGCCATCCTAAACGTAATCACAACATCTGTCGTGAGACTGCTTGAAAATCGCTTGGATTCTTTAGATTTCAAATACATGCAATTGTATATAATTGCAGTCTCACTTTTCCAGTCTATATGCAAAGTGTCTGGATAAATTCTCTTACTATAAATGCTCACCTGGCTTCAGGTTTAGAGGCATGTCTCTTTCCTATAATCTCTTGAAAGTGAAGCAACATTAAAAACCTTAGCTCAGCGATAATTATAAGTTGGTCATGCATCGCTTTGCGGCGAGTAATGCAAATTCAGGTCGATTCTTGCGTACGTGACGGGGTCGCGATATGCCAACTTATCTGTAGTTTGCTGGCTTTGATTGACTAAGCCTTGGAAGTCAGTTTTTCTCGTCAAGATTCTGCTCCTTGATACATCTGAGAATGATTGATGTAAAACTTTTATGAGAAACTGAAGAACTATAAATGGATGTTATGTACAGAATATCTATTTATAAATACCCAGTCCCCTGTACAAACGGCCTACGAATTATTATTGGGGATGTCTAAGATGGTCCGTTTTCCCCGCCAAGTTGCTGAATGTCCGACCAAATTGCTAGAAAATGTCTTACCAGAGCACTTTCCCTTTCTCTATTCCTTTATTGCTTTCTTAGTGAACGCAGTTCCATGGTGGTAAGCAGACTAAATCAGTGTGCTGTATACCAAAGATAGCACAGGCGAGGAATGGATTTTCCTTCACTGCTTTGATAACTGGGGAAATACAATATTTCAGCTTTCTTAGAGTACTTATGAACTTGAACTTTTTGGCACCCCAGCTGTAGAATTGCTGGTTTACTCCGATTTCCATAGTGAGAGGCGATAATTCTTAGGACGACCAGTTTGCTTGCTGTAGATGATAAAGTAAAGTCGTCACCAGACCTAGTGTCTCATACCTGCCGGAGATTAAATAGGCTAGTTTCGAATTGTGCAGAAACAAAAGAACAGAGTCGAGGTTCAGGGAATAATTTGCATTTTCCTTTGTTATGAACAATACAAAATGCTAATTATTCCCCTGAACCTCGACTCTGTTCTTTTGTTTCTGCACAATTCGAAACTAGCCTATTGATTGTTGCTCTTCCTCACAGGATGATAATTACCGGCTCCCATTTATACATCTGGGTCGAGAGAGGGATTGTGAAAGAAAATTGCCTTTCCCAAGAAGACATGGCGACGACTTAGTATTTAGGAGCGCTCCATCCGGGGTCTATCCACCTAACCGTTAGGCTGCGACTGTGCTATGCGCTAGGTAGTTGCTTTTGCATAGAATCCGAATGCACCGCTTACTACATTACATGTTTACTTCAATCTGTCGTAAACTGATAAAACGCAACAAGGGAAAAAAATTATGGCCAGCACTGCATGAAATCCTGTCGGTTGATTTGTTATTTAAAAAAATGAGCGTACGGAAGTTGACTCTCAACCAAGCTGGCCTGCCTGGCATTAAAAAGGGTAAATAAAGACGATTGCTATTTGCCACGTCACCGCCTATTTGTAGCATATGGGAAGCAACCTGAAATGGCGTGTTTTTTATACCCTATATTTTCCATGCCCATGTTTTATATCGGGAAGTCTTAATATCCCTGCAAAGTTCAGCCCTTGGTTTAGTAATATCAAGAAAAAAAAATACTAAGGTTGAGACTTTTTTACCAAGAAAAATCTTACAAGAAGATGACTAACCTGGCCACTTCCGGTTAAAGTTTCAGCAAAGCGTGGCGGTAAAAATCAGCTTTTTAATTTCGATTAATACCTTTCTTCTTCTAAGTTATGATTTTAGAGACTCTGAAGCTAGATGTAACCGAAAAGACTTGCCATAAAATAGCAAATTTTCATGTGTTTTTTTTTTTTGGGATAGATCAGATTTGGTCCGCTAACGGTACGGTTATAAATCACGTGGAAGAAGTCTTGAAAATTTATACGGACAATGGAGCGGCTGTGAACAAGGATACATTGTATACCTAACAACCCATCTCTTGCCGGTTAATAACAATCTATCATGAGATCTTTTTTGCTCTAAACTACAATATCAAGTTTACCATGATAATTGAATAACGAGCCTGTGGCTGCAAGTAATGAAGCGCTAATTAAATCAGAAAATAAGCCAAGCTTTGTGGCCCCATTTCGTATTATAATCCACCTATTAGGGACTTCTTTTCTGAAGGAAAACAGCTTAGCAGTCATTATTCTAAATGCAATCACAACGTCTCTCGTGTGACTGCTTGAAAATCGATTTGAACCTTTAGGAGATTTAAAATAAACCCAATTGTACCTAATTGCACTCTCATTCTTCCAGTCTATATGGAAAGTGTCCGCAGATTGTATGGATAAATTCTCTTACAATACTGAAATGCTTACCTGGCTTCAGGTTTAGAGCCATGCCCCTTTCCTAAAATCTCTTGAAAGTGAAGCAAAATTAAAATCCTTAGCTCAGCGATAAATTGGTCGTAAGTGCGTCGTTGCTGCGAGTAATGAAAATTCAGGTCGATTCATGCGTACGTGACGAGTTCGCGATATACCAATTTATCTGTAGTTAGCTGAACTCCTGAAACATGCTATCTGAAACGTCAGCGGTAACCTTCTTTTCGGTTTTTTCAATTTCTTTTTTCTCCTTGATTTTCTTGATAGAAACGGTGTTGACATTGCCCACTTTGGTCACGAAAAATGCTGCATTTTCGGCGGTGACGTGGCAAATAGCAATCGTCTTTATTTACCCTTTTTAATGCCAGGCAGGCCAGCTTGGTTGAGAGTCAACTTCCGTACGCTCATTTTTTTAAATAACAAATCAACCGACAGGATTTCATGCAGTGCTGGCCATAATTTTTTTCCCTTGTTGCGTTTTATCAGTTTACGACAGATTGAAGTAAACATGTAATGTAGTAAGCGGTGCATTCGGATTCTATGCAAAAGCAACTACCTAGCGCATAGCACAGTCGCAGCCTAACGGTTAGGTGGATAGACCCCGGATGGAGCGCTCCTAAATACTAAGTCGTCGCCATGTCTTCTTGGGAAAGGCAATTTTCTTTCACAATCCCTCTCTCGACCCAGATGTATAAATGGGAGCCGGTAATTATCATCCTGTGAGGAAGAGCAACAATCAATAGGCTAGTTTCGAATTGTGCAGAAACAAAAGAACAGAGTCGAGGTTCAGGGGAATAATTAGCATTTTGTATTGTTCATAACAAAGGAAAATGCAAATTATTCCCCTGAACCTCGACTCTGTTCTTTTGTTTCTGCACAATTCGAAACTAGCCTATTTAATCTCCGGCAGGTATGAGACACTAGGTCTGGTGACGACTTTACTTTATCATCTACAGCAAGCAAACTGGTCGTCCTAAGAATTATCGCCTCTCACTATGGAAATCGGAGTAAACCAGCAATTCTACAGCTGGGGTGCCAAAAAGTTCAAGTTCATAAGTACTCTAAGAAAGCTGAAATATTGTATTTCCCCAGTTATCAAAGCAGTGAAGGAAAATCCATTCCTCGCCTGTGCTATCTTTGGTATACAGCACACTGATTTAGTCTGCTTACCACCATGGAACTGCGTTCACTAAGAAAGCAATAAAGGAATAGAGAAAGGGAAAGTGCTCTGGTAAGACATTTTCTAGCAATTTGGTCGGACATTCAGCAACTTGGCGGGGAAAACGGACCATCTTAGACATCCCCAATAATAATTCGTAGGCCGTTTGTACAGGGGACTGGGTATTTATAAATAGATATTCTGTACATAACATCCATTTATAGTTCTTCAGTTTCTCATAAAAGTTTTACATCAATCATTCTCAGATGTATCAAGGAGCAGAATCTTGACGAGAAAAACTGACTTCCAAGGCTTAGTCAATCAAAGCCAGCAAACTACAGATAAGTTGGCATATCGCGACCCCGTCACGTACGCAAGAATCGACCTGAATTTGCATTACTCGCCGCAAAGCGATGCATGACCAACTTATAATTATCGCTGAGCTAAGGTTTTTAATGTTGCTTCACTTTCAAGAGATTATAGGAAAGAGACATGCCTCTAAACCTGAAGCCAGGTGAGCATTTATAGTAAGAGAATTTATCCAGACACTTTGCATATAGACTGGAAAAGTGAGACTGCAATTATATACAATTGCATGTATTTGAAATCTAAAGAATCCAAGCGATTTTCAAGCAGTCTCACGACAGATGTTGTGATTACGTTTAGGATGGCTCCTAAGCTGTTTTCCTTCGGAAAGAAAGTCCCAAATAGGTGGATTGTATCAGGAAATGAGACTACAAAGCTTGACTTATTTCCTGATTTAATTAGTGCTTCATTACTTGGAGCCACAGGCTTGTTATTCATAATTGCAGTTTAGATCGAAAAAGATGCAATGGTAGATTGTTATTAACTGGCAAGAGATGGGTTGTTAGGTATACAATATACCCTCGTTCACAGCCGCTCCATTACCTCTATAATTTTCAAGAGAACTTCCACGTAATTTAAACCGTACCGTTGCCGGAACAAAATCTGATCTGATGTTAATTAATTGCGAGTCTTCTCGGTTACACCTAGCTTCAGAGTCTCTAAAATCATAACTCAGAAGAAGACAGGTGTTAATCGAAATTAAACAGCTGATTTTTACCGCCACGCTTTGTTGAAACTTTAACCGGAAGTGGCCAGGTTAGTCATCATGTTGTAAGATTTTTCTTGGTAAAAAAGCCTCAACCTTAAACTTGATATTGCAGTTTAGACCAAAAAGATGCAATGATAGATTGTTATTAACCGGCAAGAGATGGGTTGTTAGGTATACAATATATCCTTGATCACAGCCGCTCGATTATCCGTATAAATTTTCAAGACTACTTCCATGTAATTTATAACCGTACCGTTGCCGGACCAAAATCTGATCGGTTCCAAAAACACACATGAAAATTTGTTAATTAATGGCAAGTCTTTTCGGTTACATCTAGCTTCAGAGTCTCTAAAATCATAACTTAGGAGAAGAAAGGTATCAATCGAAATTAAACAGCTGATTTTTACCGCCACGCTTTGTTGAAACTTTAACCGAAAGTGGCCAGGTTAGTCATCTTCTTGTAAGATTTTTCTTGGTAAAAAGTCTCAACCTTAGTATTTTTTTTCTTGATATTACTAAACCAAGGGCTGAACTTTGCAGGGATATTAAGACTTCCCGATACATAACATGGGCATGGAAAATATAAGGTCTGAAAATCAGGCCATTTCCGGTTCCTTCCCATATGCTTCAAATAGGTCCAAGTTGACATAACAGCCACTGGCTAATGAACAATTCCCATGAGTTGATTTGTTTACCCATAAAAGGCTAATAATAGGGCATTACAAAGATAGTTTTCTTTTTGTCTAAAATTAATTGTACGTTGCTAAAGAGAGATTGAAAAGTGGCCAAAATTGTACGGAAAATCAGCCTCTGGGGACCCCTGAGGGGCTGATATCCAGAACTCGGCTAAAAAAAGTTCATTGAAGCTGAAACTTTGGTATCTTACATAAGTGCACATAACAAGATTGTGTACCAATTATAAGCAAAATCGGCCGACCCTCATTTCCAAGTCTGCCCCGGTCTCTCAGGCAGAAGCTCTTAACCCCCAGAGGTTGTGCGACTGCATCGGTTGGGGAATACGTTCCCAATTTTTTCCCTTTGGGTCTTTGGGTTTTCGTATCGGGCGGCGCACGTGAATAGTTAGCCTGAGTTGCTTTATGTAGTGATATTTATATACTATTCTTTAGTTATGACGTTGAACTTTGTATGATATTTGGACGGCATTAAACACTCAGGCTCCTTAGTTCGAGCTGCACACCCATTCCCGTCTCTTAGTCGTGAATATAGATAGGAACAATATTTCAGCTTTCTTGGAGTACTTATAAACTTGAACTTTTTCGGCACCCCAGCTGTAGAATTGCTGGTTTACTCCGATTTTTACAATGAGAGGCGATAATCCTCAGGACGACCAGTATGCTTGCTGTAGGTGATATGGTAAAGTCGTCACCAGGCCCTGCCGGAGATTAAATTGGTTGTTGCTCTTCCTCACAGGATGATAATTACCGGCTCTCATTTATACATCTGGGTGGAGAGAGGGATTGTAAAAAATAATTGCCTTTCCCAAGAAGACATGGCGACGCCTTAGTATTTAGGAGCGCTCCATCCGGGGTCTATCCACCTAACCGTTAGGCCGCGACTGTGCTATGCGCTAGGTAGTTGCTTTTTCATAGAATCCGAATGCGCCGCTTACTACATTACATGTTTACTTCAATCTGTCGTAAACTGATAAAACGCAACAGGGGAAAAAATGTATGGCAAGCACTGCATGACATACTAACGCTTGATTTGTTATTTTAAAAAATGATCATACGGAAGTTGACTCTCAACCAAGCTGGCTTGCCTGGCATAACAAAGGGTGAATAAAGACGATTGCTATTTGCCACGTCACCGCCGAAAATGCAGCAGTTTTCGTGACCAAAGTGGGCAATGTCAACACCGTTTCTATCAAGAAAATCAAGGAGAAAAAAGAAATTGAAAAAACCGAAAAGAAGGTTACCGCTGACGTTTCAGATAGCATGTTTCAGGAGTTCAGCTACTGCTACAGATAAATTGGCATATCGCGAACTCGTCACGTACGCATGAATCGACCTGAATTTTCATTACTCGCAGCAACGACGCACTTACGACCAATTTATCGCTGAGCTAAGGATTTTAATTTTGCTTCATTTTCAAGAGATTTTAGGAAAGGGGCATGGCTCTAAACCTGAAGCCAGGTAAGCATTTCAGTATTGTAAGAGAATTTATCCAGACAGTCTGACACTTTGCATATAGACTGGAAGAATGAAACTGCAATTAGGTACAATTGTATGTATTTTAAATCTCATAACGGTTCAAAGCGATTTTCGCGAGAGACGTTGTGATTGCATTTAGAATGACTGCTAAGCTGTTTTCCTTCAGAAAAGAAGTCCCAAATAGGTGGATTATAATACGAAATGGGGCCACAAAGCTTGGCTTATTTCCTGAGTTAATTAGCGCTTCATTACTTGGAGCCACAGGCTTGTTATTCAATTATCATGGTAGACTTGATATTGTAGTTTAGAGCAAAAAAAGATCCCATGATAGATTGTTATTAACCGGCAAGAGCTGGGTTGTTAGGTATACAATGTATCCTTGTTCACAGCCGCTCCATTGTCCGTATAAATTTTCAAGACTACTTTCACGTGATTTATAACCGCACCGTTACCGGACCAAAATCTGATCGGTCCCAAAAATAACACATGAAAATTTGCTAATTAATGACAAGTCTTTTCGGTTACATCTAGCTTCAGAGTCTCTAAAATCATAACTTAAAAGAAGAAAGATATTAATCGAAATTAAAAAGCTGATTTTTACCGCCACGCTTTGCTGAAACTTTAACCGGAAGTGGCCAGATTAGTCATCTTCTTGTAAGATTTTTCTTGGTAAAAAAGTCTCAACCTTAGTATTTTTTCTTGATATTGCTAAACCAAGGGCTGAACTTTGCAGGGATATTAAGACTTTTCAATATAAAACATGGGCATGGACAATATAAGGTCTGAAAAACTGGCAATTTTTGGTTGCTTCCCATATGCTTCAAATAGGTCCAAGTTGACATAACAGCCACTGGCTAACCAAATCGCAGGTACTAAAACAAGGAATGACCTAAAATGACCTAAAATGATCTAAAATGACCTAAAATGACCTAAAATGACCTAAAATGACCTAAAATGACCTAAAATGACCTAAAATGACCTAAAATGACCTAAAATGATATAGAATATACCTAAAATGACCTAAAATGATATCAAAATGAACGTTTGATCTTAACTATAAAGAGTTGCATGTAATAGTAGTTGCCAGGACTAAAGTGGTCGAAGGTGGACGAGTACGTGAAACCAAGGTAAAACGTTTCCGTCAATTTCTTGCATCACAGCCGCGGTTTTGATTGGTGTAAAGTACCTAGTTTTTCCCCAGCAACGTGGTTTTGATTGGTGAGAAGTTGTCAAATTCCTTTCTTCCGAACACGGTTTTGACGGGTAAAAGACAGGTGTGAGGTTTGATTGGCACGAGGGGAAGTTTTATGTCTCGCCCTGCAGCGCGGTTTTGAATGGTGCAGCTGTTTTATACTGACGAGAACTGAGAGTTATCTATTATTCATGTGCTACCCTTGACGTTTTTCGCGGTTTCGTTCCAGGTATGTATTCTTAGAAATGACTACTGGTACTTTTGTCGAAACCTTTTAGACATTACATCTTTGAAGAAATGATAAGGGTGCAGCGTGCAACTATCAAGTTGTGAATTCACGAAGCTTATAAAAGAGTCGCACCAGGCGATCCCCAAGTGTGACTCTAGCTTCTTGAGTGCTTAGCAAATCTCCCAGGAGTATCCATAACTCGATGGTTGGACCGCTCTGCTGCCATTCTTAGCTTTTTTTTATAAGATTGAGACTTATTAAATAACATTTTTTTGGTGAATCTCGCTCTGCTTTTCTTTAACACATTGCCGGATTTCATACCATGAGGGTCTGGGTACAATCGGTGTATTATGGGATTAACAACACAAGACCCATATATTCAGGAAGAGCACACCGAGCTTTACAAAATCCTTAAGTTTCGTGTAAATTGCGCCAATATTGAACAAGCTACAGCCATTCAAAAAGGTAAAAATTTAGTAACAAATGTATGGATTGCCGGAGACTTGTCCGGAAATCCATACATTTTCCGGACAAGTGTCCGGCAATCCATACATTTGTTACTAATTTTTTACGTTTTTGAATGGCTGTATCTTGTTCAATATTGGCCCAATTAACACGAAACTTAAAGATTTTGTCAAGCTCGATGTGCTCTTTCTGAATATATGGGTTTTGTGTTGTTAATCCCATAATACACCGATTGTACCCAGGCCCCCGACGTATGAAATCCGGCA
>JAHPZR010027935.1:0-14735 GCA_019787425.1 Platygyra sinensis
TAAAACGGCTGCGCAAGTCTTGCTTGCCAAAAGCATTTAAATGGCTTTCGACGCCAGAAAAGTGCTGAATTTTATTATCACCAAATCGCTGAAAAAGTCTCTCTGATATCTCGGCTCACTATGCATTATTAGCCTTGAAAGGCTGGTACAGATTGGTTGTTTTTAGGTCCGTCTCTGAGTGCCGAGTTGCTTTGTTCAACCAGCTGATTCAAATCCTGTTTGCTTTAATACCGTAAACTAACAAATCTCTTACGGGGAGGCCCGGCGAAAGTCTTGAACTCGAAATTTCGTGGCTCACCGGATTAAAAGGCCCTAGTCAGCCACACATTCGTTTTTGTTTACATACGAGAATTTGGGTATTATTTTTTTATTCCGAGCATGTCGAAACGAAAGAAATCACTTTCAAACTACTAAAGATAAATTAACATACTTCAGGAACACAACCTACAGCACACAAATAAGATTTCGTTTCACCATATAATATCAATAATTTCGATGGCAATGTTTCCCATAACTTCGTCTCGGGAAAAATTGAGATTCTCAGGAAACAAAATTCACTGTTCTCCTCGGGAGCAGTCATTAAGTGTTTATTATCGAAGGTCCCCTTTGATCCGTGCTCCACATGAATGTCAGTGCAAATCTTATCATTCAAAAAGATTATTACAAAGATTCCCCATAACTGTTAAAGAAGGAACTGTCCAGATTGCTACAAATCGTTCTCATTGCTTTACAGGGTGTTTTCGGTGTTGTGTCAGTTCAATTTATACCAGACCAACATGTTACGCCAACGCGAAGATCCAGAAGGTATATCACTGCATTTAGCTACATTTAGGTTCTAAACTAAGTTAAGCTCCTTCCAATGTGATTGGGAGGGAAACGGTTAAACTGATATTCATGCCCAAAAACCAGTCTTAATAACTCTTACCAGAACCAAAACAGATTTGACTTTCATTTCTGCTTTGTTGCTTGTCTAGAAATCATTAGCATACCTTCAGACGGAAGTGAATCAAGCGACACAGAGCTCCCAAAAATGAGTGCTTTATTGTTGCCGTCATCTAAGGTACCGCTGCTAACGAAAGCACTAGTATAAATGCTTTGTAAGTATCAGTTGCTTGCCTAAGCACCGCAGGTTCTAGTTATATTGAATAAAATAGCAAATACTTCATGGCATGCCAAGATATCGTCCCAATTATGGATAACGTGGCACTACTGTCACGCAAAAAGCGCAATGTATCATGGTTATTTTTTTGTTAATAGAACACATGTACGCAAAATGGCACCAGTAAATGGTTGTTGTCTGATCTTGAATTCTTTTTGCATCGCAAATCGAACCGGCAAAATATTGTACAAGTTCCCGACTTTTAAAATAAATGCCAGCCTCAAGCAACCAGCAATAGCAGAAATTAATCTAACTGTAAACAAACAGCGGCAGTAATTGACTAAGTTTTAACTGCAAGCAGACTGGAGGTCGACTCTTTGGTGGCATAACATAAATTAGATGCCTACAGAATATTTGTTCTAAAAGCGGCCTTTACCATTTAAACTACAGGTGAAGGATGAGAATTTATGTCCAGATGGAGTAAGCAACTTATCGTCAACTGCTGAAGTCAGGTAATGAGCCTTACAATTATCAAAAAAACGAGACACATTGTAAATGTTACTATAACTAAAAGAATCTCGCGCGACTTTGAAGAAATTGAGAAATTGCCTCAAAGTACTTTAAAGCTTGCATTAATTAGAATTTAAACCGTCTGTACTCTTGCTCATGATAAAAATGAGCCAGTCAGCGCTCGAGAAACTGGGCAGTTATTGTAAAACTGGTATGTTTAAAACATTGACAAGACAATTTCTTTCTTTAACATCAGAAAAGAGGGGAAGCCTGTCTCTTCTGGTAAAGACGATGCTGATCACCTGACAATCCTAAACATCCTCTTGCAAAACCCAGAGGAGTTACTTCTTAAGCACAAGCCCTCTGCAATACGAGAGAACAAGATCTTTACACTAGATATGCGAGAAATCCCTATCTCCTCTGCAGAAGCTGACGACAACGGCGCTTACATTTCTAAAGGTAGCGCAAAGCAGTGGTACACGTACAATGAATCGGGTTCCACAACAGTCCATAAGACCGAAAATGGTGCGTGGTATTTGAAAGTGAAGGAAGCCAAAATGTATACACGACGTTACACGATTCCCGAAAGTGAAGTTTATGAGCTGACCCGCCTTTACCGCACAAGCAAGAGCAATCCTGATTTTTCCCGCACGATTGCCACTATCAGGGCATGCAATGAGCATGAGCCTAAACCACACTACTTAGTGATGTATCGCTGGGCAGGAGAAGACCAGGGGCCTGAAGACTTCGTTTTACCTCGTCACGGGAACGCAACACGGCCCACAACAAATGCGTACTACCGTAAAGATCCAAAGCTACTGAAGGAAATCGATCATATGTTAGAAATGGGGATGTCTACGGATAGAGTTTACAGTACCATTGCGAAGAAAAAAGAAGAAACCGTGAGTCAAACGGTCACCGGCCCTAAAGTGATTGATAACAGAAAGTATGCCTCCAAAAAAGCCTCCGAAAGCAACAACCAACAGGACGTGCGCAGTGAAGCGGAAGTTCTGGTGTCCAGTCTGCAAACTATTCCACTGGTAAATAGTGTTACGTTCAGCAAAGAACAATACGTTAGCGTTAACGTTTTGCCCAATATGTTGAACGATCTGTTCAGATTCTGTGTCCTAGGAAATGCCATTCTCCGTGTGGACACAACATTTGAACTTGTTGATGGTCTTTGGTTGACCGACACAACATATACGAATGAGGCGCTGATTGATCTGAAAGGAAAGCATCCAGAATTCCCCGGGCCCAGCTTCTGGCACTTCCGCAAGACGCGAGAAAGCTATCGCCGCTTCGCTGGAGAGCTTGTTATACAGAAACCAGAGCTCCTTGGTCTCAAGAAGATTGGTCATGACCTTGACAAAGCCTTATCAAATGGTTTCACTGATGTTTTCCAAGATGCCAAAACCCTATACTGCACTCAACATATGCAGGAACGAGACGCATTCAAGTTGCATTCTGTTGGATGTAACCAGCGGTCAAAACAACGAATCATGGCAGACATCTACGGTTCCCAAAGTGACGTGCTTCTTCAGAGTGGCCTTGCGGACGCGGAAGATGAAGACGATTTTGATGTCAAACTTGACAGCCTCAAAAGCGTCTGGGAGAAAGCAGCCCCTGGTTTTCACGAATGGTTCCGGAAAAACAGAGCACAGCAATTCAAAGAGTCCCTCATCATGTCTGCAAGAAAACGCCTCGGTATCGAAGGACGCTTTTATACTAACGGCTTGGAACTCAAGCACAAGCTGCAGAAGAAGAGGCTAAGAGAAGGCGAGATACCAAACGAAGTTGCTTGTGTAAGTGAAGAACTTCAAACGTGGTCAGAGGAATTCTACATCGAGGAAGCCAGAGCCATTCGTGGTTTGGGCAAATATCGTCTTGCCCCCGGATACGACCATTACCATGTTGACCCCACTAAGTGGAACCGTTGGAGTCCTGAGAGGCAGAGTCAGCATGTCAACTCCTTTCGTGAATTTGTTCCCAAATCGTACGACTCGTACAAGAAACCCAGTTCAGCTGGCCATAAGACCTCACCGAAGTCTAATAAGAGAAGAGCAGAACTACCGGAGCCTGAGATCTTTGCTGACCGTATTCCTGATGTTAACCCACAGGCCAAGAAAACTGCTGTGTCTCCTTTACGCCTGTCGAAAGTTGGTAGAAGCTCACAGTGGCAGGTAAGATTGATGAATAACGATTACAATGTCCATTTACGCGAGAGATTGAAAGTTCTACAGTTCTTGTCACTATTGTATTGAAATGCTGGACCGTACATACACAAAAATGTGTTACGATATGTTACCATTTCTTTGATACACAACGATGTTTAGAGAAGTTAAATTTTTCTATAGAGTAAGTCAAATCTAACAACTCGTCTAACAACTCATTTTTGCCAGAGTTGTTTGGACTGAGTTCTTTTTCGTGATAAGGGAAAACATGCATCTCTCCTCTCTTCCACAGGTGAATTCGAACCAGCCCAGTTGCTCATCGACTGAAGGGGATATCCTGAACCCCGACAGAATAACTGGCAAACAGTACGATCTTGTACATAGAGATGACACCAAACTCTGTCCCAAATCAGTTACCAGGTGCGAGCAGTGCAGGGTTGCATTTAACACTTCAGATAAAGTCATAATAAAGAGTGTAGGGGTTCGTGAAAGAACCGATAAGGCAGGGAAAACAGTGAAGTATACAGGAAATGTATACCTACACTACCTGACCAATTGCCTAAAAGAATACGACCAAAATTTTGCGTTCAACGCAATTAACGTGCCTTCAAGAACCATAAATCTACTCCCAAAAGGAAGCAGGGAGACCCTTGTAGCCAAGGGACTCCAGGTTCAGCCACCAGAAGCTGGCAATTAAAACTGCATTTTTTGTAGAAGTTCAAGTTGAAACAGTTGTTGTCGTTAATTATTGCATTCTTTCTGAATTGTTGTGGTTGCGCAAGAGATATGATTGTAAACTGTAGAGTACTTGAAACGTTTCAAATCTAAAGCTACCAAAGAAGCACGTAGAGAAGAAATAGAGAACTTGTTCAGTGGACTAGTAATTGAAAACCAAAAATAATGTGCTCTAAGTTAATCGTGTAAACTTTTACGAAGATCCTTTTTATTTAATGTAAACAGACACAACATAATTTTTTTGGTGGTGAATTGTTGTTGTATTTGTGTGTTACGCTCCTTAACTAAAGCACTTCATAAATATTTTTAACTTCTTGAAGAAAAATAGAAGTAGCCGACTTGGAGCGAACTTTGTTTGCATTAATTATTAATTAATTAATTAATTAATTAATTATTAATTTGTTTGGATTGGTTCAAGGGTGAAACTTGTTTCGTTAATAAAGCCTGTTTGGTTTGGAAAATAATTTTAGTATAAAAACAGTTGTTTTATGTTAAATGTACGAATTTTGGCGCATTGAAGTCAAAAGTTTCATATTTCTGGAATTCGTATTGATCTTGAGAGGTCGTGACTACGAGCCATCATTGAATGTGTTACTGAAAGGTTTTGATTATTCAAATAAAAATGACGTTTTATTATCTTCATTTGTTGTTGTCCATAGTTCATGTTGTTCATAGCTCCCGAGACCATTTCAGGTAAATTGTAGAGCCTTATAGAAAAAGATATATGGAGTTTCATAGATATGCTTTAATTGTATCAAAAGAGCATATTTCGTGACGATCAAGGCTCATCCGCTTTGTAGTTAGCCGGTGGACAGACCACGTAGTGGAGTCGGACGAAAACTCAGTATTAGCAAGTGGAGTCAGCCAAGCGTAGCTTGGGTGAAGATTTCGCAAAGCCTTGGCTCGCGCAGCTTTCCGATTTCATTGGGGCTTTATATCACAAGGGAACTATATTCAAAGACTAAGTATATTGCAGTGCATTATTTCCCAACGAAAAAAATACCCTGTGCATGAGGAGTTGTCGAGGGTTTTCATTATGCTGCTGTTCCTCTCAGTTATTTTTACACAGTGTAACAAGTGGTTGAAAACTCTCAAAATCTGCAAAGTCTTTGACGACACCTCGTAGAATTATTTGCGGAGGTCAAGAAAATATCAGCAAACTTTGGAAGTCCTCGGAAACCTGCGGTAATGATCTTCCGTGGTCCAGAGGCCAGCAAACTTTCATCAGGAGTTACCTTTGGAATTTCCGTAAACTTTCGCTAGTATTCAAGTCATTCCGTTTCGTTCACATGCACGGCACTTTCGGAGTTTCAGCCTTTAGGAAAGCACTCAGTTCTGATATCAACCTCGTTTCCTAGGTTCTCAAGAGAGAGGATCCTGGGAACGAGGTTGTTTACAATAGCCCTTTTCACGGTTAGCTCTGCTCATTTGCATCACAATAAAATCTGACATGTATGTGAGGCAATTTCGGGCTATTTTGCAGTTTTAGCCCGAAATTGCCTCGCATCCACGTTGGATTACATTGTAATGCAAATGAGAAAAACTAACCGTGAAAAGGGCTATTGAGATCAACCATTTCAGGCATGTGCTATAGATGCAGACTGCGCAGTGAACTTGGTTAATCCTTTGTTATTTCAAAATGGTCGCTCCCAGAGCTCTCGTTTTCCGACCGCTGGTCAAGGGGAATGAAGCTCTGAGAACGAAGCTCACATTGTGGCTTGAAAGCAATCACGGTGATGCCTCTTTTTATTACGTTTTTAATATCTCCTTGTCCTGTGAGAGCAGCATGCCAAGTTTAATCGGAACTTTATGGCGGGTTCTTTTACTGGGGGAATTACCCGAAATCATTCCAGTTAAGTTTAAAAGTTATTTCAGGTCATTTTAGAGATCTGAGTGAAGTGCATTTTTGGTCATTTTAGGTCATTTTAGGTCATTTCAGGTCATTTTAGGTCATTTTAGGTCATTTTAGGTCATTTTAGGTCATTTTAGGTCATTTTAGGTCATTTTAGATCATTTTAGGTCATTTTAGGTCATTCCTTGTTTTAGTACCTGCGAGACTCGACGCCATAGTTAAGCAAAAACGCCGTTGAAACTGAGACAGAACCACGCGGGAATGAAACGTGAGAGAAATGACGCAATCAAGCGGGGAAGATATAATTAAAAAGTTAAAACAAAACTTAACGAGCGTTCTCGGGCGAAAAAATATGCGAAAAAAAGATAAGCTCAGAACCTTTTGACAAATATAACGCGCAAATGGCGGAGATACATCGAAGGAAAGGAAAAGTTATGTGAACCAAAATGACAATAAAAGTGCGAAATTGATAAATAATGTAAGTAACTGACAAATTTTGATTGATTTCACGACAAACGTGTGTGACAGCAATGTTTGTTGATCAAGCAACACAATGGTAGATCTCATTCCAGCTTATTCAACAATAAAATTGGCGCGTCTAGTACCTTTGTGGTGGTCTTTTTTTAGTTACAAAAAAAGGAACGGAACATTTGAAAACAGGTTTCTGTGATCAAAATCCGTGGGAAAGTTATGCTAAATCCACCCTATGCCGGCCTTGTGGCAACGAGAATAATGACGTCCAAAGTTTCATGGCACAAGCGACACTGTCAATCACTTTCAAAGCCAGAAAAAGACATTGAATCATGACAGGTCCCGCAGACGCACGGAGAGCCAGTTTAATTCGCAGCCATGAACATACCTAAAAATTACGCCACAGTGGAAATGCACCTTATTTCATTTTATGGACGCAAAGCCACTAATATAAGCGCAAGTAAATTATGTGACACTGGAAATTCAACCACAGGCTTTGCGCAGTGGCGCGACCGCTTTGCACCAGTTAGACTGCTGGCAGTCTGTTTTTCTCTCGAAATTTCAGCAGGGATTATGAGGAGAGACTATTTAGCCTAAAGGAGAATGGGACGAGACATGGGCGCGGCACGCACGAGAAGAAAAACAGACTGCAGACTCTTCTCATGTTTTTGAGGACATTCACACTTGTCAAAATAATCTAATTAACTAATAGATCGTTTTCACTGTCACGCAACAACAAAAAAAGTAAATAAGTCGAAAACCATCCGGGGAAAAAGCCAAGAAATTGTGATGCTATAGAATTAAAATAAATATGGCACCTCTCCAAATCAATTTTTCTCGCGGGAGTATCATGATCCGTTGTTCAAAACTTTTACGTTATGCTTATCGGGCGAATTTCGCAAGCAGAGCCTAAGAACCTTGCTTCCATAGTTAAACCGAAGACGCGTCGTGCCCTGGGGATTGCTGTTGTTGGCTTTGTAGGTGATAATTTAAAGGACAAAAACGCGACAGAATTCAACACATTGTACTAGCTTTTATCTGAAGATCTGGGACTTCTGAGCCCGTTTCCAACCCAAGTTATTCCTCAAGAGTCTGTGCGAAGTGTGCGTTAATAATTAGGAACGTCGTTGAGGTAACCCGTTTCTTAAAGGCTAATTTAAACTCCGTGGTAGCCGATGTTGAAGCAACTTCTTCCGCTGACTGCGAGACTCTGCAACGCTGGAAGCGTAAATCGAACTCTTCAACCTCCGGAGAAAAACAATAAGTCCGCCAAGACTCCTACTGCAGAACCAGAGAGTCAAGCGTCTGTATTAAGGACACCGACGACAATTGTTTCTGTTCAGACTTAAAAGAACTAATTTTCAACAGTTTAACCTTCTCCGAGACGATCGCGTCTTGATGATCGGGATGATCCGTGCCATTGCATGACTTGCATCGCTCGTCTTTGTTACGCTTTACGTGAAACTTTGCGTGAAACTTATAACTCTTTGTTTACCCTTCTGTCAACTATCTGTCATCGGGTACATATTGACCAATCAGGTACTCCGTTGTTGGGCTGACGGAGGGTTTGAAAACATTAAAAAGAGTCTGCAGACGGTTTTTTCTCGTCTCGCCTTCTTCCCCACTCGGCCATACGACCCTATCTCGCCTTCTTCTCTACACGGCCAACGCAATTAGCGTTCGCGATGACTAAACGCTCGTCCTAGTGACCCTTAGAGAAAAAACCGGCTGCCAGCAGACTATGCACCAGTGGATTTTCACTGTGGCGTAATCGCACGTACATTCAAGGGCGTCAATTTACCTGGCTAATTATGCGCTGAATAAAAGATGCATGACGGTCTCGCATCTGCGTAAAAAGTAAAACGCAAGATGGTGGCTCAACTTTTTCTCAGTCAGCCCAATTTCCAGGAATATTCTTTATCTGGCAAACTCACTTGGCAGACATCGTTGGCGTAACCGTAGGCGCTCCGTCAGATGATATCGAAAATTGAGACTTGTACAAATATATTGGCTAAAGAACAGGCCTGCGCCTCCTGTGAAGAAGTTGAAGCAAGTACTCGTTTCTGAAAACATGTTGCCAGCATTTCTTGTCAGGCGAAAAATAACTCTCTTTCTCTTGTTGCTTCTTTTATCGAATGCAAGCTCAGTTAAACTGCCTAAAGAATGGAAGACCATCATCGGGCGCGCACTTGAGGCATGGATGAAGAATCCAGAAAGCTTTCCTCACAGAGTTCCTGGTGCCTACTTTGGTTCACTTCAGCGTGATCATTGTAAAATTCCTGATATCGTTATCTGGGATCCTCTTACTCAATTTCAAATAGACTTGGCGTGTCCTAGTTGTAAAGAGCCTAGAACATTGTTACGGGCAGTCCGGTGGAAGGATGGGCAGACATATTATGACCAGCCGAGAATGTTGTTTTGCATTCAAAGGCAAGTAATTTTACTAAGCCGAGTCTACCGCTGCTGTAATGACCACCAGGTGTTAGCACACGACGCAGGAATTTTGGAACTGGTTGCAGATAACATAGAGGTTCCTTTTGTTCTTTTTCACCAACATGGCGTGACGCGTGACTTATTTCGTTATATAATGTCACACATTCATGCGGGACTTAGATTTACCGGTATCGAACGCCTTCTTGGACAGCTGTATTATGACACACTTGCTTTCGATCAATCGAAAAGTTTTCTCTTAGCAATGCTCCGCAAGTTACCTTCATTAACACAAACACCAAAACAAATCAACGCCAGATTCAGCATCCAGGAAGGAGATTGATCACAAACTGTTTTCTTCGCTCTTATTTTGAGCAAGAACACATGTATTCCCAGCGTATGTCTCAACTTCCTTGTGTTTGGTTTTCAGCAGATCACACTTTTAAAGTATCTGCAAACATTGGTGCTTGGTTTCAAGGAGTATGGGTCAAACAATTTGATTCGCTTTTTACTGTCCTGAATGAAAAAGGACAAGTGTTAGCGTGGAAATTGACCAGAGGTACTTCCTTTGAAAAAGTAAAGAACATTACCCAGAATCTCAAGAGGCGATTAGACAACAACGGAATCAGCACAACATCAACATATATTGACAACCGCTGCCAGTGGAGAAATTTACTTCAAAATATATTTGGGGAGGATGTAAGCGTGAAGCTCGACCTTTTTCATGCAGTTCAAAGAGCAGTTTCGAAAATTCCTAAACGAGGATCGGAGGGGTCTGTGATAAAGGAACTTCGCCGACGCCTCAAAGAAGATCTGAAACTTGTTTTTCGCGATCCTTCCGACCCAGGAACAATAAGAGCAAAGAGCACTCCTTCAAAAGAAATATTACTGGAAAATTTTGAACATTTCCTTACAAAGTGGAACCGCGTTGAGAGCGACGGGGAAACAGTTTTAACTCAAGCAGCTACATGTAAGAGGGAAATAGAAAACCTGAACAAACACATAAATAACGGTTGTTTGTCCAACATGCCCGTTTCCTGTGGATCGAACAGAAATGAAGCCATTCATAAAACTCTCAAGAAAAACATTTCAAGGCAAAGACTAGGTATCCGATTAGCAGTAGCACTGCTAGGAGTGTTTTTCTATCTATGGAATGAGAAAAAAGAAGCGTACTTTGCACAATCGTCCGTGATCAAAAATGTACAGGAATATCATCAGGCCTTTCTTAAATCCGGAAAGCCTTTGTGCACGGAGGCGTTCGGGGTGGAGCCGGACGTGAAAAAATCCAACCCCGGAAGTGAGGATGAGTTTGACACATGCGTTATCTGGCCAAATGATACGGACCCGTGCAGCTCATCTGACGATGATGATACTGGCATACAAAACGAAGAGGTAATCGAAGCTGTAAAAAGCACACATTTAAAGTACTCTGTAGCCAAACAGCTTGCCTCTAGGGCGAAATCTGATGTCCACTCCACTGCTAGCTCGTTGAACTTCATGGAAAGCGTCCTTCTGTTGCTATCTAATTCACGTTACGCAGAAAGCGATGATGAAACAAGTTCGCGTCGGGTTGATGCACTTCTCAGTGGATATGGTTTTCAACGTGTTGCAATGCTAAAGGACGGGGACTGCTTGTTCTCCGCGGTCGCCTTTCAGCTACAACGCCGATACGCTAGTGAAGAAAAGGACTCGCCACTTTGCCAGCACCTGCGCATTTTAGGAATTGAAGCTGACCGGTCAGATCTTTAAATCATTACACAGAAATTAAGGGAACTTACCGTCAAAGAATTTTTTGGAGTCCGCAGAAGCGAGTACGTGTCTTATTTAGATTGTTCGCATCATGACCAATTCGAGAACATGGCTAGCAACTTTGCTGAGAGGGGATTTTTTGATTGCGAACTTGGCAATGCTACTCCCCTTGCTTTAGCAAACATCCTTCAAGTCCCTTTGGTCATAATATCCTCAATTGAGAATTTTCCAGTCATTCCTGTTATTCCCAGGGAAACCCCCTTATCTAATGTCCCATTATATATTGCGTACCAAAGAGTCGGCTCTGGGCATTATGATGCCACGATAGAGGCACAGCATGGTAGGCGGCCTTTGGTAGCGTCTGCAGTGCTGCACACTGACTCAACCCAAGTCAAAGACCGTTTGCAGCCTGAAGGAGACCTCAAACAAATCACGGCAGTAGGTTGTAGGTAGGATGGTAGGAGGCCTTTGGTAGCGTCTGCAGTGCTGCACACTGACTCAACCCAAGTCAAAGACCGTTTGCAGCCTGAAGGAGACCTCAAACAAATCACGGCAGTAGGTTGTAGGTGTGGCAGAGGAAGTGCAAAGAACAAAGAAGCGAGGCAATTTTGTCATATTTATAAGGACGGATGTAAGTGTTTCCAGAGCGTCAAGGGCTGTACAAGTAAGTGCGCCTGTTTTAACTGTGGCAACCCCTATGGCAAGCGAACGATAATGCATTCAGTAGCCTCGGATCCCGTTTCCAGGAAACGTAGAAGGCCTATTGGAAACGATGTCTTGCCAGTGTCAGAAAGTCATTTTATGGAAAGCAGAGGTATAGACGTCATTGCACCACCTTGGTCAACGTTAGAAGAGCTTCTTTTCAAGGAATGCATGTTTCATGTAACATCTGTGGATGCCGTAGACATCACCCTTCTAGAAAAAATGTACAATAGTGCTGTCGAAAAGTATTGTAACAGTACAATTTCGGGCGCCAGTTCTTCACACCTTGAAGTCATCCTGAGGGAGCGAAATTCCAAAGATATTGAAAAAATGCTCTCTCGAATGCGGAAAGAAGACAAAGTTTTTAGGGTGATATTTACCAAACAAATACAGTTAAATTTTGATGCTCCTGGAAAAAGTACTAGGGAGTAGTTAATATTATTTCAGCACCGTAAACAATTGAGATAATTCACAATTGTTGTAAATTTGCCTTCCTTAAAAGTACGGGGTTTTGTGCATGCCTTGCTAAACATCGTTCAGTTGAATGTATTTGTTGCGTTTTAGAATTTCCCTCTATCTTAACATTCGCGTTTCGTTTTCATCTTCAAGACGTTTGTCGTGTTTTTAGCCTTGCAGACCTTGCAGTCAGTGTTCTTTTGTGATTAAAAAATACATGAACAGTTTGAAAAGTTGAAACTAAAAAATTAACACTGGTACAGATAATGTTTTTGGTGCCGAAATACGTATTTGATATCAGAAGAAATCGTTCAAATTGTATCAAGCATATGATGGAATTGTTGTTTTAGAGTTTACTCTCTTCCAAAAGATTCGTGTTTCGTTTTCATCTTCAAGGCGTTTGTCCTGATTTTTACCTGCATTTAATGTTCTTTTGTGATTGATAAATATGTGAACTGTTTCGAATGTCTAGATGGTGAAAATAAAAAAGAAACATAAAACCAAGACAGCCGAAGGCCCAGGGACCCAGAATACCAGGGACCCAGATACCCGGGCCGGGATGTTCAAAGCTGGGTTAAGGTAACATGTACACAGGGTTAGTACGACCCAGGGACATAGCGACCCCAAGACCCAAAGACCCTGAAACCTTGAGACCCAAACATCCGGAGTCCTCGAGACCCAGGGACCTAGCAACCCCGAGACCCATAGACCCAAAGACCTTGAGACCCCAAGTCCCCGAGACCCAGAGAACTAGCGACCCCCAGACCCAGAGACCTAGCAATTTGGGAGGTGAAAGCGAGAAATGTGGTAAGTGCTGGAGAAATTCAAGAAGCCATTTTAAAGCACCCTGGCACATTTGTCACACCGAAACGGATATACAGGAAGTTTAGTATCACCCAACTACTAGTGGACTAAAGCAAATCCTGTATTTTGATTGGCTACGCTACTAGGGGACTATTAGTACTATTAATAATAGTCATCGGGTAGCGAAATTCGCCGGTTTTCCTATAGTTTTTTCCTCAAATAAATATTTCTTCAACTTGCATTTGTTAACTTTATTAATGCCTTTTCTGTCCGACTAGTTGGGTGATACCAAAACAATTAGACCCTTCGCCCTCAAACGCCACGGGTCAACAGCCCATTCGGCTTCGCCTCATGGGCTATGGACCCGTAGTCCTTTCGGGCTACGGGTCTAATTGTTAATTAACTCTCGAACCAGGCCAGGTGGAGACACTGTTAAGAGCCAAATGATTCACTTACAAGAAAGCGGCCTTGGTACCTTTCAGCAAGTACAAAGATCTGACTTCTTCTTTAAAGTTACTCCTGCAGCTGCAAATACTGAAGCCTTAGCCAATTTTGGTATATCCCTTGAGGAGTACGCCGCTCATTTCAGGAAAACAGATGATGGGTTAACAGACTCACAGAGAGAGGCAGCGATTGAAAACCATCCTCATGGCGATGCTTATGACGAATACCTTACCTCAAAGCGGGATCATCCAGTCGGACAGGCGTTAGCATTGTGCAGAACGCGGTTTTCAGTTTTCAATTTCCATTGAATTTTTCCGTGATTTTCTAGGTATAGTTGATGATTACTTCATTAAGATCAAGTTGGGCATGGACAACTAACATGCTCTAATGACATCTTTCTCTCTCTGGTCGTGCTACCACTGTTGTGAATGAAGAATACACGTTATTGTTCAGTTATAATGAAAGATTCAGGCAGGTGCCATCGTTAATGTTTTGCTAAGTAATTTGTCCAATAGTTGTTCTTGGAATAGCGCTCTCATGCAACGAAGGTCAAACAATGTACTGTCGTTCCCTTGTTTGTTTGTTTGTTATTTTCTTGTAAACCTTTACTTGATTTTTTAACTAAAAGACACGACTATGACCATTGTGGAATCAAGACTGCAACGTTTGAAAAATAGAAACTTTTATCGCAATAGACATGTTTACATGTTTTCAAAGTGATATTAGTAAAATTAAACGTTACTGTTGTCGTATTGATTACGTGTTCTTTTCAAGGAGCAGAATTTCGCGCAAGGAGTTCACCTAAAGACGCGAAAATTTGAACTTTTATGATTGGTAAGAGTTTGCTTTTATTTTATTTTCTTAAAAAAATATGACCATGGTCATTGTGAAATCGAGATAACATAGGTTGAAAAAATAAACGTTACCGTTATGCATTGCGGGTTCTTTTTCAAAGAGCAGTGTTTCGCGCAAGTAGTTCACATGAAACGCGGGAGAAATTGGAAAAATAACACGAAAAGAGACCCAGAGTCCCAGCAGCAGGCACAGACCCAGTAAATCAATGACACAGAAAACCGGAGAGCCAGAGAGCCAGAGAGCCAGAGAGCCAGAGAGCCAGAGAGCCAGAGAGCCAGAGAGCCAGAGAGCCAGAGAGCCAGAGAGCCAGAGAGCCAGAGAGCCAGAGAGCCAGAGAGCCAGAGAGCCAGAGAGCCAGAGAGCCAGAGAGCCAGAGAGCCAGAGACCCCGAGACCCAGAGAGCCAGAGAGCCAGAGAGCCAGAGACCCCGAGACCCAGAAACCCCGAGACCCAGAGA
>JAHPZR010027937.1:0-52328 GCA_019787425.1 Platygyra sinensis
AGCTTAAACTTTTTATTTTTTTATTTTCGCCCCACATACTATTGATGTGTTTTAACTTGGATTTCCGTCTTTCCCAGCACGGAACGTGGAGGTTTAGGAACAGTGAAAGGAATTACACGCGGCGGCTTTGATATTTACATGCGCATACCAAACAATTACTAACTTGACAACTTCAAAAACATCTTCAATAGCATACGCTTTATAATAATTAACCAAATGCGCCAAAGGTGTGGCCGACAAAACAGTTTGGGCCAAACAGAATAACAGTTCGTGTCCTTGAACTCTCCGATTTCAAGTAATTACTTAAAGTGTTGACGTTTTAGAAAAAAAGCGACATAATAGGCCGAGCTTAAAACATTTTAAACGCTTTATTTGTTCGCACTTCTGTCATCTAAGATAGCGGCCACAAAGCTTCTGTGTGATTGCTGTTATGGCATTCGAGACATGGATTTGTCCCTCAGAGGACATGTCTTTCAAAATCATTTCCTACAGAACGCGTTGCCTTTTGCTACAGCGCTTGCAATGCCTAATCCAACTTGGCAGAGTTTAAACTACAATCTTGGTAACTTCCAAAAGCTGTGAGTTAATTCAGAATCCAGCAGAAGTCAGCCGCATCAGCTTTCAAGAAAATGTAATTTATGTGTAGCACTGACAATCCGATCGAGGTAAGGACATTTAAAAACTGTTATAAATCAATCACACACAAAAGTAACCCCCCAAAAATCCCTAGAAAAATACATAGTATACACTTCAGGTTAACATCAACGGCTTAGGGTTCAAGGGCAAAAGATTCAATTTTTAATCTACTAATAAATACTAAAATATGCTTCCTTTTTACCAAGGAAATTTGTAATTACTAACCGTGTTTTTTATCCACCTTGGCGATTCTCCAGACACCAGACACCACGATATGTACCCTCGTTTAAGCACGGTTATTTTTCTTCGAATCAGCCCAAAATTGATTTTCTTTTAATCACACTGATTTTCCTAACAGTAATGACATACCTTTTTAGATTCCTTTTTAGCACAGTGGCCTCATATCATCACGCTTTCCCTAACTTTAGATTGCCGTGCGTTCTCTATTAATAATAATAGTCACAATTCTTAAAAACGCATTCTACATATCAATGTATCGATGCTTTTTACAACTAAAAGAAGAAACTCTCAAAAAACAGGTACGTTTTCAAAGTCCTTTTAAAACTATCAACAGAGTTACTCTGTCTAATGGCAAGCGGTAGCTTATTCCCAAACTTTGGAGTTCAAAATGAGTTTCATTTTTTACCAAGGTTATCTCCCGCCAAACATCAATGCTTTTCTTATCTAGCCCCCTCATGCTTACTTCTTGTGTGTATTTAATCCCTTTATTTATAAGCGGTAAATATTTTAATATTATTAAATGAATAGTTATATATACACATATTGGTTTACTTTGCTAACAGGAAAGAAAGGATCTCAGTCCTCTGTACCAGGCCTCTCTTGTAAAAACATCCTAGACAGTGGAGATCTGGACACTAGCAGGACTTATTGGATTCGGCCAGAAGGCTTAGATGCCAGTTTCTTAGGATACTGTGAAATAACAGCGATTGGCAGTGAGTTTAAAACCTTGTTATATACTGAACAAAGGGTTTATGTTGACTTCCCTAGGTAGTTGTCACCCTTGTTGTCACCCGGATTCAATGAAGAAACCAGGTTCAGCATCATAACAATAACAATGACAATTACAATCATAATGATATAGCGCTATTTCTCTCACTATCCAAAAGCGCTTTAC
This sequence comes from Platygyra sinensis, assembly GCA_019787425.1. Taxonomy (NCBI): domain Eukaryota; kingdom Metazoa; phylum Cnidaria; class Anthozoa; order Scleractinia; family Merulinidae; genus Platygyra; species Platygyra sinensis. The sequence continues at coordinate 1,772 of JAHPZR010027937.1, forward strand.
AATGATTTTAAAAACAACTAAACAATAAAAATTAATAAAAAACGCACAAATATCTGAAATACAAGTAAAATAAACTCACCAATAAATAACTAAGCCTTACATGTAAAACTCAGAGTTAAGTCTAAGAATAAAAAACCTTATACTAAAAACTTACTAACCAACTAAAACTAACTACCCTCCTAAATACCTTAAAAACTGACTAACCAATAATATATTACCTAGCAAAAAGCTCTCCTAAAAAGATTGCGCTTGAACTGCATCAAATTGTCGCTTGAGCAGATATCCAGGCCAGCGGCAGTGTGTTCCATAGTTTATCCGAGGCTGCAGAAAATGATCTAGAACCATATCTGGTAAATTTTTAACCAACGTCAACCAAACGATGGCCATTGATTGCATCTGGGCAGCCGTTCAGACATTTAAATCTCAACAAGAAAATCGTAAAAACTATGCCAGGGCTCGAGACTAACTTTTCAGCTTTCTAGCCCAGTGGCTAGTGACAGGTTTGATTCACTAGCCAAAACAAATTTTTCACTAGCCAGATTCTCTAATATCCATCATCGTATCAAGTCAAGTAAATGCTAGCCTGACTGTGTAACTTGCAGTATGCTTTGAATGAACAACTGAACAACAAGTTTTCGCGCCCTTGATTCTCACAGAACCGCCATCAAAACTTCGGAACTGACGCGCCAAAAAAAATTCTTTGCTTTCAAAATACCGATTCACAATTTTCGCAAACAAAATAATTGTTCCACCTTAACTCTATACGTTGCAATCATAGGCATAGATGCTATAATTATAGGCGTCACACAACAACGAAAACGGAAGTTTTCACTTTAGTGAGAAATTCTCACAGAACTTTACAACTCACCGTCGAAAAACATTCCTTTCTTTCAAAATGCCGATTCACGATTTCTCGTGAACACAATAATTCGTTCCATCTTAACTTTATTTACAAGTTGCAAACATAAGCATCAATATTATAAAGGCATCACTCAAATTTCAAACAACTGCGATTTTTAAATTTTTTTCAAAGCCTGAGACCTACAGATGCTGCGCGCCCTAAGGGAAAAAACAAACAAAAAAGTCAATCATTCTTTCGCATTTTAGTAAATTAAAGTTCTTGTCTAGACCAATTCTTTGTTTTCATGTGACGTCATCATTTTCCAAAATTACAAATTAGCAATCCTACTAGCGTTTTAGAGTCATCAGACATAAGACCTTATCAAAACTTGACATTTTACGACGTTTAAGCTTGATAGGTCTCCTCATTTTCTTATAGAGGACATTTGAATTTCCAAGTTTAAGCGTTGCGTGACATTAAATGGCGGTCCGAGAAGGATCACGCGTAGGTCAAAAGAGCAGTTATCGCTTACGTTTTTGGTAACTGAACAGTTCTTGCTCTAGAAGAAGTATTACTTTCAATGTCTCAGAACTCTAGAGTGATAATTTTTCGTTTCAGTGGCAAAACTCAATGACAGATGTTTCTGTTGGTTTCCGGCCGCCATGTTGGTGCCCCTTGGAGGGGCACCACCATGGCGTCTCCATACAAAACTCTCTAAATTTAGGGGAAACTGTTTACCGAATAACGCGGCAATGAAAAACCGCACAGACCTAAATCTCGGTGATGTGTCTTGTTTATCAATTATCTATCATATGCCTGATTCTTGACTTTGTTTATTTAACGGTTAAGATTTTTGTTTTCGATGCAAACCAGCAATAGATCATGTGTGATCGAGGCTGTGCTCTTAGAAAAATTCTGGCGAGCCCTTCGGACACCCAACCGTGTAGGCTAGGGTGATTCACATGTAATTTTTTGTAATACTGTTGTCAAAAGTCCACAAAGAAAGACAAAATTTATATGTTCTTTGAGTTAAAATGGTTGATATAGGTACAAAAATTACGTCCTTTTTCCCTCTTGGCCCTCTATGCTTCTGATAATTTAGTTCACATTCTCCTTCAATTAGGGACTTTTCATTTACATTATACAAGCCACAAGAACTTTTTTAATGCTCGGTATAAATAGCCACAAGAACTAAGAAGACTTTTTGTGGATGCTATACGAAGCATACAAGGAAACTGTTGTCTGTATCACTGCAAGCGGCCAGGACGGCCAGTAGTAAACAGATGGATTTAAACATTCTGAATCGAGCCATTTTACCTTGTTAACGTCAACGCAAAACAAGAAATCAAAAAGGGAAAGACAAATTATTGTGAGACTGTTTTCATCTCTAAGTTAAATCTTAAAAAAGACGTCGCCTGGCCGGCTGACTAGGTATATGTTCTTCTTGTTGCCCGAAGACGGAAGCTGGGCGAAAAGGCGCTGCTAGAGCACAGCCTTGAATTGATATATGTTATAGCCAGTGTGTTAAATTCTGCACGCTTTGACTTAATTAGTTTGGAGACAAATTTGAAATTAACTTTTAATTGGTTTCCTCTGGGCCTCCAGTGCTCCAGAGTGCTCACATATTTTTCACTAGCCAAAATGGCTAGTAAAGCGCAAAAACCACTAGCCAAAATGGAATTTTTACTAGTCTGTGGCTAGTTGGCTACCGTTAGTCTCGAGCCCTGTATGCGCTCTTCAAAAAGTAATCAGTGAAGTTAACAAAGTACTGGTGTTATATTATCACATTTACGCGTAAGCTCAACAACCTTGACTACTGCATTTTGAACGTGCTGGAAATTCTTTAGTGATTCCTTTTGGTAGATAGACTGTTGGCAGTCGTCTGTTTTTCTCTCGAATTCAGCAGGGGTTTAGAGGCGAGAAACGAAAATGAGACGAGACATGTTGCACGGCACGCACGACAAGAAAAAGACCTTCCCTACTCGGGCGCTGCATACTGCCTTTGATCGCGCGCGACTAAACAGTCCTCTCAGTGACGTCCCTCAGAGCAAACACCCTCTGAGCTTGTAGCATAATCGTATTTCTGGATAGTTCAAGGAACGGAAATTTTTTTCAATGGGAAGAACCGGATTTTTTTCTCGAAATTGACTTTTACATAAAAACCATTCTGTCAGCATTATCCCATGGGGTAAGACTAAGCAGTTACCATATTCCAATGACGTAAAATTTGGAATCAATATAGTCTAAGATCTCGTAAGCTATCACCTCCCATAAGCGAGCACCTTGGCTTGACATTTTGTGTGGTCGCTTACTGGAGGTTCAACTGTAGTTTACAGGGTAAACTGGCTTCTCATAGTTCATGATCAGCTTAAAGAAAACCCTTAAAATGGGTCGATCATCTATTCTAAAACAAATATCACCTGTAGATATGCCAGTTGAAATTCTGTCACATTTCTTAAACAACATTTTTCTTTAAAGAATGGACGAGAGTCACTCAGTCATGGATCGAGAACACTCTCACAGGAGGAGTTACCCTGAGGTACAGTCACGAAAGCAATGGCCTCGTCATCTCGGGTCAAGTGACGTCATATGGTTGCGGGTCAGGAATACCTTCTGGTGCGTTAACCATCATTAAAGGCTACTGGACCAAAATAAAGTACACACAAGAATTCCGTGGAGTAGCGTCATGCTGGAGCATCTTTGGAAATAATTTGTATGTAATATTATTAATAATCAAGTAAACTCTGCGTAATTTGCTTGATTTTTATTTGATGAGAGCCTCTTACCGCCTTGGTGGTGGATACAAAATGTTTCTTTTAATGCTTGACGTCATGATTCCTTATTATGACGTCATAAAATACTTGTTGATGCCACTGGAAACTAACATAATGATTCGCACGTGACTGATGACGTAAACTTGGCATTTCTTGAATTCAGCTAATGCCAGAAAGATCTTGGATTCTGTCTAACCAATTCGTTTTGTTAAGCGTAATTAAACAGATTCAATTGAAATTTGCTCTATATGCAACCTCAAGTTAGCTCTCATTGAGTGCCGTATTGAAACGAAACTAAACCAATCGACTTACCAGTTATTCAGCCAGTCTCAAACCACAGTAGTACCAAACCCAAAGTAATCAGTACCTGATTACTTTCAACCGCTCTATGCACTTACACAAGTTTGGTGACGTAGTTGAAGTTTGCATAATCAGGCCCCTCGAGGTTCAGAGAGCGCCATTTTCTTTTTTAGCGTCAGTCAAAGAATATTAAAATCACCGTTAGCGAGAGCTAGTTTCATCCAGCGATGCTTAATTTAAGGTTGATACTGGAGGTGATGGCTTTTCATGAATTCCTAACAGGAACCATTCATAATCTAGGAATTTTCTTGCGTTTCCATCTACTAACTCAAAACTAACCAGAATCAGCATACATACGCTGAAAATCAACTAAACATTAAAAATTCGCTCGAAATAAATTAAATGATTTCTCTAATAGTAGCAGAATTCTCAATTTGGGAGAACATATTTGTCAAAATTTGCTACCATGAAGACAATAGCTGCCATTGTTCCGCGATCAATTCCAGGTTAAGGACGCAACAGCAGTTCCGCTCTGAACAGAGGGGAGCGCAAAGGGGGGTCCGAAAACCGAAACCCGCATCGGATTTTTTCCCAAATACCGAAACCGCACGTCCTCTTCGCTTTCAGTTGCGACCTCGACGACCTCATTTGCCATTGTCCCGCACTGAATCAAAGCAACGAGAACACGAGGCTGTAAGATAAGATAAGATAACTTTATTTATACACGGTTTTTCCATCAGATGATTTAGTTAATTATCTATAATAGTACACCTATCTACCTAACTACAATAAAATTTAACAATTCAAATAACAGAAATAAATAAAAATTCTGCTTTTCATGGAGGCCGTGTCTAAAATTTACTTAAAATTAAGATATTACTTTAAACTGTGGCAACTTAATTTAGATTTGAAATCGTTCAGTGAAGACGCTTGTCTTAGGTCTACAGTTAAGTTGTTCCACAACTGAGCTTCGCTGTACAAAAAAATTCTCTTGAGATAATCAGTTCGAGGTTGTGGAAGAATTAGTTTATTTTCGGTATTCCTTAAACGATAAGCACTTGATGCACTTGCTGTACGGCTATACAAGCTAACATTTCACGATAGAAGTCGACGAATCATTGGCCAAAATGGTTAATTACATTAAGTATTATTAACCACGGAGTTAATTTGTAAACTGATATAATAATCCCTGATGCGTTGTAAAAGAACACACTTATCTCGCGCTTGCAAAACAACCGGATGCCGACCGTTCTAAAGAATGTCATCACCGCAGACACGTTTTTCACCGAAAATCGCGACCTAAAGATCTCAATAACCGGAAACCACTTAGTGTTTTGAAACCGCAATACCGTGAGTTATAATAAAAGTTACCGCAAAACCACATCACCGCAAACCCTGACGCCCCCTACTACTACTACTACTACTACTAGTACTACTACTACTACTACTACTACTACTACTACTACTGCTACTGCTACTGCTACTGCTACTGCTACTGCTACTGCTACTGCTACTGCTACTGCTACTGCTACTGCTACTGCTACTGCTACTGCTACTGCTACTGCTACTGCTACTGCTACTGCTACTGCTACTGCTACTGCTACTGCTACTGCTACTGCTACTGCTACTGCTACTGCTACTGCTGCTGCTGCTGCTGCTGCTACTGCTGCTGCTACTGCTGCTGCTACTGCTGCTGCTACTGCTACTGCTACTGCTGCTGCTACTGCTACTGCTACTGCTACTGCTACTGCTACTGCTACTGCTACTGCTACTGCTACTGCTACTGCTACTGCTACTGCTACTACTACTACTACTAATAATAATAATGCAGGTCTCCTATTGTAAATTTATTAAATTTTTGTAATTAATTTGTATGACTGTTCCGCCCAGACTAGCAATGCTATTTGCGGAACAGTCCTTTCTACGCTGGACATTTATTCTATAAATAAAAGTTGTTGTTGTTGTTGTTGTTGTTGTTAATAATAATGATGATGATGATGATGATAATAATAATAATAATAAAGGTCTTTATTAAGAATTAATTGTGCAAACAGACGTGCAACAATTTACAAATATTAATTATTACTAAAAAGACATCTATTAATAAAAACTGATTTAAAACGACTTGTCCGGACATTAGGTAGAATATAATTATGCGCCCTAGTTCTCAACTGCCGTGTTCTCTGGGGAGGTAAAAGATCGCTCAACGCAGTGTTAGTGGATGAGATCCTTCGCCATAACTTCATATCTCTGTTATGACGAATATCTAAGATACTGTGCTGCTTTGGGCAGTAACCCAACTTATAACACCTGGCAAAGAGCTTATCAATTCTACCTAAATATTTACTATAAAAAGCGCACCCCCAGACCTCAATAGCATAAGTAAAACTGAGAGGATCAAACTCTGAAAAAGTAAGTCCGAATTCTCAATAGAGTAGCCATAGTATTTAGATATTGTTAATAGGAGGTACTGATTGATTTAAATGTTTCTTCTTCTGTTCAATCCAGGACTGGTGGCTCTTCAATAAACAACGAACCAACAGGCGTGCATTCGTTTGACGCAGCTCAAGGAGACTCAATCACGAATCAGTACTTCATGGGAGGAAACTGTAAGTATACCACGCCATGTTACTCACGCACGAGTGTTCGTGCTGAAAACCAATTTTGCTTTCTTCGAGTATTTAACTGTTACGATATATTTACGACAATTTCTTGGTGTCATCACTGATGATATAAAACAAGGGATGCATACAGCAGACAATATAACTACACCAAACACTGGTTGATCTTCTGGCGTAAATTAATATAAAAATGGTATTTAAATTACTTAATAAGGTAAATTGACAAGAATGGTTGTTAACCGACGTCAATAAGTATTTACAGGTGAAGATCCATCACATGGATACACAGTAATAAATTCGTTGTTATTGTTATTGCCATTGTTATTGTTATTGTTATTGATAGTTAGGCAAAATTCAGAATGAATGATAGTGAAAAGCAGAAACGAGTAAAGTTATTCCTCTAAACCTGTCAGTCACAGATATTTTAAAATCGTTTTAGCATTCGACCATCTTCTCTTCTGACATTTTTCAGCTCACGAATTTGATGGTAAAACAAGAAAATGCGACAACTTGGCAAGCAATTTCTGGGACAATCCCAACCCAAGCGTGAGATACGCTACTGTTGTCCTTAGAAGACAACTGACTGCAAATAAGGCTGGGATTTTCACCGGTACCTCATGTGGCACACCAACATACAAGATCAAGGATATATACATCTTCTTTTAGGTTAATCAGTTTAAAAGTCATAGAGACTACGTGTTGCGCGGGAAACGTTCGAAGAAGAATTCATTTATCAATAATTTATTTTCCGAGTATGGGGTTAGGGCCTGAACAGAAAAATAACGCCGGGTGTAAGATTTAATTCAAAGCTGTTTTCATTTAAACTTATGCCGCTACTACAAAACAAACCTTGCTACCGCAGAAACAAATGAAAAACGAGTACGTTCTTTCCTTACTGACTCAGAAACTTCGAATTGGTTAGTTTTTCTGCATTAAAAGCGTGCGGACGAAGGGTATGACCATCTAATCGCAAATTCTGTTGAGCTCACAACATCATGCAAGTGGTTTATCATGGAAGTAAAGGCTCCTAGATTCGCCTACTTTCCACCATCTTTGGTTTGCACAGGGAAGCAAGATTACACATGATGGGGGTGGAGGGTGGGGCTTGAGTTACCTTGTGATGTGCAAGACTCATTTTATTTCATTTCCATATACAAAGTAGAATTCTTCTGGTTTATATAATGCATACAAGCATAGTTGAGAGTAGGATTCGTTGAATAACAACTTGACTCAACTTAAAATGAAACATTCTAACAATGGGAGAAAAGCTGATTTCCCTGATATTTGAAAATAGCAGAAAGGTTGCCTTACTTTGTAATACTAATTTGATTCGCATTAATTATCAGCAATTCGGCAAAGAGACTATCACGCCTCTCTTAGAATCAAAAAAGGAAATCACAGTGTCGTTCATCATGTATTAACAACAAAACAAAAATGTAAAGACATTTGTTTTGTCCAGCTAGGTTCTAATAGTTGTAAGCAAAGTGTAAATAACGTTAATGCACGTGTCAAAGGTTTCCCCGGGGGGGGGATCGGGCACACCCACGGGGTTTGACATTTCTCCTGTGGAATAATTTGGATATACAAACTACACTACCCAGGGGAAATTCCATTAAATATAAAAAAAAACTTAACGGTTGAAATAATGTATCAATTACATTACTTAACACCAGTAGAGGAAGAAGTGATCAATCGGCTGATAGGCAAAGAAGAAAAAGTTGTTATAGCATAAAAGACCGGGGAAATAGGGTAAATATATACTCATCACACCGATCTATACAAATGCTACAAAATGCCAGGTTTTAAGGTAGGATTTACCGCGTCATAAATGGTACTTCCCATTGTTGACAATCTTCCCGACCCTGGGCAACACAGACTTGCTTAATTCTCAAAACAGGGGAAGCAATTTTACGTCAAACTCTCAGGTGTATAAATAGGTACCGGCGAATTTAATGCAGGGGGTAACCCTGCGATGGACTAGCATACCATCCAGGGGGGGGGGGGGGTAGAAATACTCCCAGTCGCTTCATGCTACAGAAACCGGGATAAGCTCCGGCCTAATGGGCCACTTGGGCCGAATGCAGACTTTACCTTGCCTTACCTGTGAGTATGCCCGCGATCCACCCCGGGGGGAAATCATTGACAGATGCATAATCTCATCCCAGTGACTAAGAAATTGACCATAAACGGAGTTTAGTTTATACTGAGATCTAAACTTCATCCAAAGTAAACATTTTTTATGGTGTTAAACACTATATTAAAACTAACAAATTATCAACATTTAACATTATTAAAAGCTTACTGCCATGCCAAATCATATTACAATTTTCATTACTCATTGCTCGCTTTTTATCAAAACTGAAACAATTTATCAATGCATATTTGCGTTGCAAACTATATTCCCCATTATTTTAACCAGCACTGATTTTAAACCATCCGAAACTTTTAAAAAAATTTCATTAGCCACGTGTATTAACGATAACACAGTTTAAACAGGTCACAAATGCAGTTCTTTAGGCCAGTACTGTACATATTCCTTCATTAGCCTTAAAAAGATGAATCCGGCAGCATTCAATTCAAAGACACAGTACAATACCTTTTCAACTGTTACCCAACCTTTTTGTACATTTGTTTTACACATAAAACGTAGTGCACTGAGATTTACATTAAAAAGTTACATTTACGCATAGCCTTTATCCAAGCGATAATAAAGCTGAAAACTCTATAAGCTCCTGGTAGTCTTGTTTTAAGGGGAATCCCTACCTACCAAGCCCAAAATAGCAATGTCTAAGGACTGTCAAGCAATAGGCGATATACGTGATACATTGATTTGACTACAACTACCAGAATCCTCCACTCTTTCTGTTTGTTATGCTAATTAGAGCAATTGGAGGGGAAAGCCTGGGTACTGAAGAGCAACTAGTTGCCAATAACAAAAGATTTCAAAATACGAGAATTTATCACGGCCCGCCGTGGAGAAAACACCTGAAAAGAACAAATAAGAAGGAATGTTAGTTAATAATTTTTAATCCTATGACAAATATGTAGAGTTAAACAAGACTAGCTCAGACTAGCAAATTAAAAAGGAAGACGTTTCTAGCTATCTCTTAAGATAACTCGCAGCCATCTTCAGCTTGTCCAATATTGGCTTCGATTTAACGGAGCTCAACCAAGGTAATTTGTAACTCAATTAATTAATCAATAAATCAATCTAAACAAACCTTTCTATCATTTCACTTTAATATTGTGGTTCATTTGGAACTTCTGCTTGGATTCAAGTATTCATAAACTACTTGTCGTTTCTTGTTTCTGTCCAATATGGTTAATGCAACACATTTCAAATCATCCAGGAATCTGCAGATAAAAAGGAAAGAGTTGAAGAGTAATGTTGATACAAAAGAAAAGATAGAAAAACGTGAGAAACTTTGAACTAAAGAGTGTCGCGTCTGTTGCATGTGATGTGCAGGGTGCCTAGGGTTTCCAGATCTTCGTTTCTTCGTTAGCGTGCTCATGATTTTTCAAGTGAAGTCAGGTGATGATGCCCCTAACCTGTAATTAGTTTGCTGGAAATTCAGGCGATCGATAGTTATTTAATCATGAGATCACGTTCAACCAAGCGGAGAACAACACCAGTGATTTCAAGCTCAGTTTACATTAACTTTCGAGAAGAACATTGCAAACACTCTGTATTTGTGTTATACCTAGAAATCGCTTTCTTGGCGACTGGATCATGCTGGTACATGGCATGAAAATCCGCTAATCCATTAGTATGTCTCTCTGACAGTAGTTTGCTAATCACTATGATATCCAAACATGTGTTTTTAGCTGGAAGACATGCCACGATCTCCTTTTCCTCTCTCCATTTCTATAAACGAAAAGAATACATATCAAGTCAATAGCTACTCAAACACTCTACTGAATACCCCCCTTCTAGCTTGCGTAGCTGGCGGTATTGTAAGCGCACGCGAAATAAAGTTATGGCGGCGGAGCCGACAAGCGAGCGGCGAAGCCGCGAGGAGAATGGGAGTGGGACTTTGGCTTCGCCACCAAAACTTTATTTCGTGCGCGCCTACAATACCGCCAGCTACGCAGGCTACCCCCATTCTAAAACAAAACGGCAATAAGGGATCGAACGAAAGAGAGTGCTTAAGTTCTACAATAGAAACTCTCAGTTGTGCGTTATGTTTAGAAAAAAAAAAACCTTAACCAACCTTGTCTCTGGGCGGTGTTCCTTTTAAGATGGCCGGATAGTTAGGAAGAAATGCATACTCATCATACTGCGATACATTAACTGCAGCATGCCCGACCGTGCTGGCGAATATTATGGAAGTTATTGCCTGGCTGAGATGCTCTGTGGTAGCGAACCTTCCCTCGCCTGGAACGCCCTGAAATTAATAATATTTTAGTAATTTTTTAGTACCATGGAAAAGTGCAACTTTATCATGCACTCCAGGTGGAGTATTTCACAGTTCTACAACTTTACCCGCACTAAAGCACACATTGTGATATATTTCTCATTCTTATTCGGCTTGAAAGAGAACCTAGCTCAAACGCACAAAAATCGCTCATATTCCGGCCAATTTCATTCTCGCCATTGTTCGCCCTACTCATTTTCTAATTTCCCCAGGACTCTGTTTTACAAAATCAAGCCGCACTATCATAGCTTTTAGTATGCTCTCTAGGTATGTTTCTTTTAACTTTACTAAGTGTGGTGAAATTTAATGTCATCACTTTGATAATGCCGCAAACTTGCATCAGGCGAACGTCAAAAGCGATATTTCAGAAAACATTACATTTATTTTGCACGTCACCTTAATTCCACAGCCAGGATTTCCATCTGCGACCAGTTCTAAGCCCCAGGCCTGCAGCTCATAATCTTCAGATAATTTTTCTTCTTCATCTGGTCGTGACAAAACCAAAGCCAGGAAAATACAGAAACATCCATACAATATAGATTAATTGAACGCTCGTTGCGCTGTTCATACAGGTCAGCAGCCGGCATATGGAGTGATTCACAATCAGTGAAATTTGGCGACAGCTCAAATTACGCCGTAATATATTATTAGTGTAATATTTGTAGCATTATTTTAGCGACAGCTTTTGCTCCAAATGCGTTTTTGAAACTGCATGATGAGATGCCAGTAAAATCCTATTCCAAATTTTGTAGAACATTTTAGGGTTAGATATTTAGTTAAATATCTCGATGTTGATGTGTCCTAACAGATAAAACTCACCATATCGGGCCTCGACGATAGATGTGACGTACTTGATAATGGCGCTGTACAACATAAGACCATCATCTCTGTACGGGTAGTCAGGAAGTACGGACGGATCAGAAACCTGTCACCATGGTAACACAGAGTTAAAGTAATGTTAATCATGTCAACTTGGAATCCGCCATGAGTGGATATATTGTTTTATTGTCTTTGTTGTATTATGTAATAAAGAAAACAACATAAATGACTTAATACAATACAACGCAGTCTAAATTAAGTCTGTGTGTAAACATCTCACCCCTCTTTGCTCGAGGTCCGCTGGCAAGGTCCCGTGTAGATCCATTCTCCACTCTTGCCATCTGCATAAAGAAATCAGCCAACAAAGGAATTAAATACCGGTAGGCCTTTTACACGATCCGGTCACATGGTACGGTCACATGGTACGGTCACATGGTACGGAATAAATTATGCTAGGACGCAAATAACACAGTGAAACTTCCAAAACAAAGGAACTCTTACCAGTCCAGCCCGACTCTCCTTTCTTTTGAAAGCTTCACTGCGTTATTTGCGTCCCCGCATTATTCATTCCTTACCGTGTGACCCAATCGTGCAAAGGGCCTATTGCACGTGTTCAGCAGGTGTGAAACCACCGAATGTTAACACATTTAATTGATTGATTTATTGATTGATAAATAGATTTCATTTCTCCTCGACTGTTCTGACAATTCAAACATGTCAAAAGTTTTCATTACACCTCATAGAACTTACCCCAGGGCTATAAGATCCAGAGTTCCTTTTGCTCCCAGTGTAGTCGCGCTATCAATCCAAGAGCCAGGCGCAAGCAACTCGTTTACCTCAAAACTGACGAGAGAAGGGAAAACCTAATTTTCTTTCGCTTCGCAAAATCGTGTCTTTATTTTCTCTTCTTGCGTAGACCCTCTGCATTATCTCATTCTAAGGCCAATCGAAAATCGCTTTCATGCGCTCGCTAAGAGGAAGAACTGATTAACCCCCAGCAGACGCGACTAAAACCATCTGCTCTGGACGGGCATTTGTCTCTTAAACACCTAACTACGATAAATTTAACCTAATTTGCCAACATTACCAAGTTTTAAATTGAAATTCTCCTCAGGGCGTTGAAAGACGTTCAGTTAATGTGACCGCACATAAAGATAAGAGGTGTAAATATAAAATATATCTTCTGGAGAAGGTTATATAGTTACCAGTTAACCGGAATCACGTGACGTAAGTACGGTGCAAGCAATCTGAAGACTGGATGCGAAGGAGAAAGCTGGCGATGAGTTGCTATGGCAACTGCTTCCAAAAAGAGATGGGTGTAACCTGAGATTAAAACGAAACAAAAAAAAAATGAGAAACAAAAGTAAATAGGGGAGCTAAAAATCACTGTGTTTATTTTATTTTTCTGATTAAGCTTTCTTCTGTTTGTACCTTCACGGAGAAAACACTGCTGTATATTAAGCTGACTACAAGTTAACTGATTGTACCTAGCAAGACACATGATCTGTGGTACTGCGCATCTGCATTGTTAAACCACATCTTTGCCAACATCCACGTGTACCAGGGATCGCTGGGAAGGAACACCTGACAGATTGAGAAAGGACGCCCATGTATAGTTTCTTATTAACAGGACTTTTAGAAAATCAAAGGCATGCGAGGAAATTAAGAAAAAACATCAATCAAGAAACTCATTCACAAGTGAGGCTGAAAACAATAGTGTTACCAAATAACAGCGTCAATATAATTTCTGGGAAGAATTTCATCGATCGATTGCAAAATTGAAATTATTACCAAAGGTGCACAGCGCCATTCAGTGGGCAGACTGAGTTATTCATTTGTAATTCCTAAAACTGATTTGCCTGTAGACTAAAGTTTACAAAATCGAATGCATACTTAACAGCAGTAGAAAGAAATCGAAATATGGCTTCGATAAGTAATTTTAAAAAATTCACCCTCATTGGGACTCGAATCCACAACCTTTGAATTAGAAGTCCAATACGCTAGTCCATTGCGCCGCGGGAGCGGTACTAGTGTAAGGCAATAGAAACAGACTGAGTAAATTTTGTCGTGAATCACAGGAAATGTTCAACGTAAGCCACCGTACAGTCGAACCCTGTCAAAGGGCGCACCATCTTCAACGGAACCATTAAGCGATATGGAAATAGAGACGGGTCAAGCAGGGCTTCCCTAGTCTCGAATCACGACTCGAAAACCACCAGACCACATTTGATATCATTATATCTTATTTTTTTAGAGATGTTACTTGTTCAGGTCATAAGTAGTTTCACAATTTGTAAATATGGAGCAAGTAGAACAAATAGCCGTGTTTGAAGTTTGAAAAGATTACATCTAATACCGTTTTAATTTTTTACCAGATACACTTAAGATTCAAGTTTGTATGAAAAGTATTATCATCATCATCATCATCATCATCATTGTCATCGTCATCGTCATCGTCATCGTCATCGTCATCGTCATCGTCATCGTCATCGTCATCGTCATCGTCATCGTCATCGTCATTGTCGTTGTCGTTGTCGTTGTCGTTATCATTATCATTATCATATCATTATCATCATTATTATTATTATTATTAGAACAGGTGATATTTCCGTTACAACTGAAGATAACAATAGAATAATCATAAGATTGTTATTATGGTGTTAATCTCTTTAGCTGACCTTTCCAACATATTAAGAAAGCAAACGGCAAAATAAGACTGCGGAACTGAACTGCTTGCCCATAGAATCATATTTCATAGTCGTGAAATGATAAACGTTTTTCACCAACACTATGTTTTATCTAATGCATACCGGGTTTTCGCCACTTTTCTCTTGGAAAAGCTGAATAGCGATGGGAACAAGATAAGATTTTGCTGGACTCAAAAGAATAACGCCATTGGAGAGACAACCTGCAAAAAGAAGAAGAAGAAAACGAATATGTGACACTGCAAAGAATTCATGATCTGATCCGAGTCCGTGTGTTTCTCATTCACTCAGGCAAAACTCAGTATATACAATAACCAACTTAAAAATGTACCTTACATCTGCCAGTTTAAAAAATACTTGAGATATTTGTTGACGAACTCTGAAATAAAACATATCTCATTCCAAGGAATGGATATCTCAGCGACCTCCTAAAAGGCTAATTAGCATGGGTCTTCAGACTGCATTGTTGTCCATGTCAATGATATCTATATATATCTTTATACCTTTGTGTAGCCTCAACAGAATTAGCAAGTTCATGCCCCAACAGAAACCGATATGTACTCCGGAACTTTAAAGAAACGTAACTCAAAAAACCGACACTTATTGTTACCTAGCAACTCTTCAAATATTTTCAAATAGCCTGAATGTAACACATCTACCATAGCAACCATTCAAAGTTTCGTATTTAACTGCCAGCTTTCCAATTTCAACAGCTCGGCCGTTAAAATTGTCTGATGAGTGTAGTCCTTGTACCATACGAAACAGTTCTGTAGCAATGTTATTGCTACAGAATTATTGTTTTAAAAACGATGATTACTCGTGAAACCTAAACTTCTGGGAAGTTATAGTCGATGCTCCTCAATCGATTGAGTTGAGCGGTCTACCAAATACGTTCTACTTAAAAAAAGAATTTATGTCTTTATATCTATCCTTTTTTTCTTCTTCCCCCTCTTTTCTTTATTCTTCCTACAATCGATCTAAAGCATAATAATCTTTGTAACTACTCAGCTCGTTTAGTTCTTACTCTTCTGAGTTGTTTTGTTTGCTTAAATAAGTTTAACCTTTTTTACTGTATGATATTTTTTGTGCTAAGCGAATTATATTAAATGGTTGTTGTTGTTGTCGTTATGTGCAACTGATAGGAAAATACCTTTGAAATAACCTGCAGCGGCGGACCATGAACAACGATGCATTTAAGAAATTGAAGAGTCCGATCCCCCCGGAAAAGGCAAACAAATAAAAAATGTCGTTAAATGCATCATATTGTCTATAATATAAAGTAGAATGATGCTTTAGAATGATGCTTTCGTTGGGTGCCCCTGGACTGACTCATTCAGATCTTGCCTATTTTTTCCAACCTTTTTATTTTCATCCAGTTTTAAGCGACTCAGGATTTCTAAATCAACAATAAAGATCCTTTTTGCTGCCAAGGCAGCGTCCATTGCTTGTCCTTCAAGAAATGGCTCCAACATAGCAGAAGTAACTGCAAACCTACAAGAAAGCAAATAAATTTAGTCTGTGTTTTTCTGTTTTTTTTAAATGAGCATGAAGTAAGAGTATCATCAGTAAAAGAGCATTATTTTTCTAAACAACCCTGTTCGTACAAACGAACTCCATGCTGAGTTTAGTCTGAAAATGAAATTGTTTGAAGAGTTTTTAAACAACTCACTTGTCAGGTATCTTGGTGCACAGACGAATCAACGTTGGATTGCAGCCGCACAATCTTTGTCTGGCAAAATGCACATCATCTCGCCAAAAATTCCGTCCCTGAGAAAAATGGAAATGGTGAATGCATTTTACCCTAAAAGTTACAGGGATATGCTCATAGCCATCCTTTGACGATAAAGCCAATAGTACAATGTTCGGATTGTTGTTGTTTAGCCGCACAAGAAGTACCTGATTCGGTATGCTTTTGGTTGCTTAGCAACCACTCACGAACTTACTGGCACTCGCACTATAAGGTCTGTTAAACTGACTAACTTGTGCACATTTCGCTTACCGCTGGTTTGCCGAACTTTCTGTCAAAAATTTCATCAAAGTCATGAAGTGAACTCCACGGTTCAGAGCCATAGTCAGGGAGATTGTATTTGCTGACCAAACTAGCTCGTCTAACAATGATATCCCACTGAAAGAAAAAAACAAAACCCTAATTAGAGCCTGGTGAACTGTGTTCGTTTCTTAACCTTATAAATGAGCAAAAGTTAGAAATAGAAGTTGTGCCAATTTTAAACTAAAATTGTGGCTCCAGCCTCACTACAGCCAAAAGCTAAAGGTGAATTCTTACTTCCCTCTAACATGCGCCTGCAGGGAATCATGATAGTTTTACTCATCATCTTGCACTGGATGTTTGTTTGGATGAAAAACTCCCATGATTCCCTGCAGGCGCTTCTCATAGAGGAAATTGGCCGTTGTTTGATTATTGCGGCTTAAGAATGAGATGGTTGCCTGGCCAAAAGCCAGAAGTGAATTGTTTTATTATTAAGAATCTTCCAAATTCTACTCTGATCTACGACCCACTGGGTGTATTTAATTCCGTGACTTGGAGACCACATGTTAAATAACAGTTACCGCGTTAAATTCGCAACGTTTCATAACCTCGAAAATAGTATAGGAGAAACAAAAAACATCAGAAAATACGATCAAAAATAGAATAGTGGCATAATGGACTAGAGTGTTGGACTTTTAGACGTATAAATAGATGACTGTTTTGCTCTGATAAGGTGTAAACTAGGTGATCAGAATAGGCTCTATGCACGACCCGGTCACATTGTACAAAATTACATATACTGGTGAGCAAGTTGAGTAGTGGGACTTCCAAAACAAAGGCAGGTGCATTGTTTTGGAAGTCCCACTGTGCAACTTGCTCACCAGTATATGTAATTTTGTACCATGTGACCGGGTCGTGCATAGGGCCTATTTTTGAATTTCTTTAAGTCTTGGGGATCAGAAATTCTGATTTCTTGTAGAATTATAAACAAATATTTTTGACCTGTATTCTGATCAGGGGGATTAGAAATTCTGAATCCTTTAATTCTAGAATTATAGATAAATGACCGTTTTGTTCTGATAAGTTATAGAACGGGGGATCAGAAACTCTGAATCTCTCAAAAAGGAGAAGCGCGATTGACGATCATTTTTACATAAATTGTACATTTTGGTTAAACTGGATGTATAGTCCCTGCTGGACTCAACTGAACACCTTTCTTTCTTCTTCCAGCTAGACAAAACTTGTCGGAAACACAAACTTTTTCAGAATCAAATACCAACACTCTTCTGAGTTTTCCACATTTTAGTTTGGAAGGCGTTCTAATTCAAAGGTTTTGTGTTCCAATCTCATCAGCGGTGGTATTTTGGTCAGTTTACACACTAGAGTTCAATGACTTTTTCTACTTACACAGATGAGCTAAGAGTAGGCGTTTTTTTCTTTGTCCGTTAGGAGTGGCGCAAAAAAATATGCGCTCTTGTCCGAGCGTTTGCACGTTCCTCTGCGTCATTCTCTGCCAATTCGGCCCACAGTCGTGTTCGTAAAGTGCACAAATTTACATTGATTTGTGATGTCTTTAGAGAGAATATAACATGGCTACACCTGGATACGGCATTTAAATTTGATTGCTGAAGGTATCTCTCCAGAGTGAGTACACTGAATGATTTTGAGATACATCAGCACGAAAAGATAAAATTCGTATTCCCATGAGGCTGGATGAGCTATCCAAATAAAATAAAATAAAATAAAATAAAATAAAATAAAATAAAATAAAATAAAATAAAATAAAATAAAATAAAATAAAATAAAATGAAATAAAATAAATTAAGACATTTCCGGCTTTTATTTCTTTTGAAAGCACCAAAAACACACAGACAACCATTACAATTAGAACATCTTGTTCTCTAGAAAATGTTAGTTTCTGTATTAGCAAATTCAGCTTCAACGATGCTCAAAGTAAAATTATACATGTCCGTAACCATGAGGACATGAAAATCCTCACGTGAAGGATTAAAATAGCATCTTTATTGCACGCGACAAAGAAATCAAATAAGAATAAGCAACGTTAGATCTACATCTAAAAGACTAATCTTTACAAGACTGACCTGGTGATTGTGGCTGAAAACCTCTTCTTTTGGACAGAAGCTGATCTGAAAAGCAACACACCACACATCAGTTACAACTGAGCAATCACAACTAAATTACTCATAGCAGATTTGACTCAGTATTCACTCACAGAAAACGAGGGCGAGCTCGAGAAGTGTAAATTATTAAGTAGACTGCATATATGAAGGATTACATCTTAAGACGATAATTTGTTTATTTTAAGCGAAAAATTAATTTTCCATTTTAAGAGGGCAATAACAAAGAGCGAAGCAATCATATTCACGGATTTTCCAGTAGCACAGGCTGGGTGACTCGATCTACTAAAATAACATGTGCTGCATGACATGCTGCATAACATGTGCTGATTCATGGCATGTTCTTCATGCAGATCCCAGTTTTCGTAGTTTTCGTTAAAAGCGAGGGTTCGACTTCATAAACGGTTTACTAACGCAGATTTACAAAACCTAAATATATAAATTTCATTCTTGGCAAAATGCACCTAGGGTTGCACTAGTGACGGGGTGGGGGACGCTGGTACCGCAGGGAAAGCTTAATGATGTCTAAGAATCAGTTCATCGCCAAATTGTGTGAATCATCGATGTCTGACTTTCAGCCAAGATATTTTAAGCCATTAAAACTAGTTCTGTCAATGAACAAGTACATTTTTAGTTTGTCTCAGACACTGAGTGGCGCAGCCATGTTAATCAGTTACAGCTGGCTAACACTATTAAACGTCCGCTGTTTAAAATGGCTGTTCATTCCGTAGCTCTAGCTAATAAGGCAGGAAAGTTGTTCCACTTGGTAGGCCATCATGCATGACACCGTCCAAGCAGCATTTTGTCCGCTCTCTCAATAAACAAAATTAACTTAATTATGCAAATGATGGCATTAGGAATAAAAGCTTTCCTAAAAGACGCTATTCTCAAAAGGAAAAAAGCTTCAAAGTTGGCGTTTTTCCAGTACCTACAGTCGCGGACGCTAAGCATTACCCAGCGTCGTTAAACATTTCCAGCAGAATGATATTCAAGATAGTTTGTTGATAGTTTGAGATTTCTCTACAAACTACGCTGTACATTATGCGCGAATTCGCTTAGGCACATCACCAATTCGTAAGTTTATATAAGATCAGGATGTTGAGGGAAGTGTTGAAAGTAATAAAAAGTGCAAAATTATATTAATAAACAGGAATTAATTGTACTGCTCTGTATACCTCACCTGTGGTGGAATTCCAGGTCTTCTTCTGTAATATCGATACATGGTTCTTTTCCAAAATAATTCTGTTTCTCTTTGCTCAGTCTCGATATCAAACTGAGGCAGACTGCTATCGTACATTCTCAGTATTAAAGGATGCCAGTTTTTAATCCATCGATGGCATGGAAAAATAAAATCCTCGAAATCTTCTCCGTTGTAACGTCGAATCTCAATCGTTTCGATAAACCACTCGACGTAATTTCTACGGTCTGTCGCGTCGCGTCGGACGAACTCGATCTTGCTAAAACGTCCGATTTTAATCGGTTCACAGAACTTGAATGTATCCGTATGGCCTTTCTTGAAAACTGTCACACAACACCCTTGCAAGCATAATTCTTTGGACCTGTTTCCTTTCTCGTCTATTATCGTTAAAAAAGCAGCGTTGTGCAATCCTCCACCCTTTGTATCTCCAGTTTTGACGGTTATCACTAAACCAGGAATATCAAAGCAGTTACAGCAATCCACGGTGTTTCCCATTTCATTAATCCATCTCTGAGCAGACCTGTATTTCAGTTCCAACAGGTGTTAAAATTCAACGGACTGATTCGCGCTAAAATCGATGACAGCCAAAATTGAATATAAAGACAAGGGAGTTACAGGGTACCAAAGCTGAAGAACATTCTGCCCAGCTTACATTGAGTTGCTGTTTGTGAAGAATTGCGCTCTTTGCTAGCGTCCGTCAAGTTCGTAAAACTATATCTACTTCATGCCAATGTTAATGAGTCAATCCACTGAATCCAAGTGGGATATAATCATTTTTTTGGCCTGCAGTTTAACTTCAAATAGGAGTAAAATCATTTCATTTTCTTCAGCAAACCGGATCCGTGGATTAATGCAGCGTTCCCCTGAATTAGACTCCACAAAAAGCTTATTTACACTGATAATATACTGTGAGATAAGCTAAGCAAACAGACTCACAGCCACAAGCAACAGGTGGGATGCTGCTTCTTTATGAATATTTAACCATTTTGTCAGGAGAAAACCGCTTTAGGACAATTATAACTAAGGGACATTTTATTATGAAATAAAGTGGACAATTCCTGTTGACAAGGATTTTTTTTTTTTAATGTGAGTGGACAAAGCAATGTTCGGCTTCAGGCAGTACCGACGTTACAAACTAGAAGGGCCTGCAACGGCTTTCGTTAAACCCTCGTTTAACTCTTGCTTTCTATTGCTCATTGCGACGGTTTTTGTTAAGCTGTTTTTTTAAAGTTCTCTTTCCTATGGTAAGACATTTTAAACCGAAGTTAGGAACGCCTCGCTCAGCAGGTTCAAGATACCGTATGTCAAAGAAGATAGACTTTATGTTAATTGTATCCAATGAACTGATGGGCTGCTTGGATACCACTGAAGTTGAAGAGAGTCAGTAAATTAATTTGTAGCAATGCCGTTTTTTTTTTTCTGTAATAGAAATGAGTTGATACCGTCTTGTTCCCAGAGCCCTCGCTCCTTTTTGTCAGCACTTTGAGCGATCCCATATCTCTAATGTTTCTTCGCGATTCCTCGGTTTCCCGAAAGGAATTCTCTGAGCATGCTTAGAAAATCGGGTTTAGCTGGGCTGGTCAGAAGAATCGTTGCCTCCAGGGATCTGATTGCAGGGGCGGAGGCCAGTTCATTCTGATCCCGTCTGTTTTAAGCTCAAAACAACAACTCTTCTTGCAATTTAAGTTCACAGATTTCGCCTATTAGCAATGAAATTTCAAGTGGTGCATTACAAGGATGAACAGGAATGTTCTTGTCATGCCGGTGTCTCGAAACCTCTTTCATGTAGTACCAGCCTCGCAGTCTCCGTTGTTTGTCTTTGCGCGCAGAATGAACGCATGCGAAAGTCCAACTTGAAAAGTAATTCCCATCGTCAGCCATTGTACCTGATCTCTAATTGCCGTTGCAATTTTGAACCACCCGGCATGGGATACCAGTGTACATGACTGTATTCTGTTTTTCGTGCTTTTTCTTAAGAGGATGCAGTGTACAGTCAACTCAGTAATAAGCGATCACCCTTGGTGCAAGACAAACCAGTCGCTTAATACGGGAGGAGGTCGCTTACGGGAAAAATAAAAAAAATTGAGTCCAATGGTGGATTGAATGATCAATTTTTCATAAATATATCCTTATCAGCTACAATTAGGCAAATACTAGCCTGTGTAGCAGGCGTTTCCAAAAACTTACGCGAAGGAAACGAAACTGCGCGGGAGAGAGTGCAAAAAATAAGGAACATAAGGAGAGGATGAGGCGAGAGAAGGAAACGCCTGCAATCAATCCCAGACATTTTACCGAACGACATTTTTCCTTCCCTCGCCTCACCCCCTCCCTATGTTCCTTATTTTTTGCACTCTCTCCCGCGCAGTTTCGTTTCCTTCGCGTAAGTTTTTGGAAACGCCTGCTGCTATAATTTTAGGGAAAAATACAACCGTAATGTACCTTGTCAATTTGTCTCTCGTTAATCTAAATCATCTGATCGAAATCCAAACCAAACAAAACCTACATCTTCTTTGTATGTATACACACACCTATCAATGGTTTGCCCCAGGATGGGGGAGGGGGGGGGGGGCAACCCAGGGGAAATTTGACATTTTCAGGTTTTCAAATGTCAATTTCAATTTTCCCACCCTTGGGTCTCCAATATAAGTCAAATTCCCACCCCTGGGGACCACAAATTTTATTTTTTGTAGACACAAACATTATAGAGTGGAATTATCAATTATCACAAGTATCAAAAGGTATATTATTAAAAGCACTACTTGTCATTGTTGGTGAGATTTGGCCGGGTTTCTGGATTCATTTGTATGTGACATCTGGAACAGGTCGTATATATTCTGCTTTCATTCAACTGATGTTTGTAACTGATGAGGTCCAGAATTGACCAGAATTTCATTTCATTTCACATTTGGAGTATACTAGCAAATCTATACAGAGAATATCGAAAACTTATGGCAGGGCGGCATCTAGTGAAGACATGTAAGTAGGAAGTAAATTTTGATCTATAAATGAGCTTAGCTTTTGTACGAATATTTCTTCTTAAAACTGAAGGAAAAATATCTTATGTCAGTAGAACTTTAAAGACAGAGCACTGATGGGCATAAAAAACAACACAATACTCTTTACAATGATTAAAAAGATAAAACAAACAGCGGTGATAAACATATTGAAAACTTTCATTTTATAATCTTGACGTTTCGTATGCTAGTCAACATACATTTTCAAAAGAATAACGGTTACAAATTTTTTGAAAAGCTATTTATACTGTATAAATGGGGGTCTGGAACCTAGACAGAAAACAACTGCAATCAATAGAAATTTAAGACGTTTCAAACGGAAACTGTCTGTAAAGGGACAATGAAAAGGCTTTCTAATACAGTAAAAGCTTTTCACTGCTGACATTGGCATTCAAAGCTGGCTGTAACTCTTGAATAAACAAGGTCTCCTTAACTTTACAATGGTAGTCAGTCTTGCCAGACGCCAAAATGTCAAAATGGTCCCAGTTGATGTTGTGGCCAGTTGTTTTAACGTGATCAGCAATTGCAGAAGAGTGATCGTGTTTCGAAAGGGCCTTGAAATGTTCCGTTTTCCGGTCGTGAAGTCTTCGCTTCGTTTTCCCAATGTAAAAATCTTTGCAGTCCCAGCAGTTAGCTTTGTAAATGACTTTGGATAATTGTGATCGGTTGAGTCGGTCTTTGTATGGGAAGAAGGATTTGATGCGTCGGGTGTTTTGAAAAATAACTTTAACATTAACAAAAGAGTAGAAACGATTAACACAAGATTTAAGACCATTTACACCACGCAAATACAAAATCAATCTTATCCGCACGCTAACCTATCGATGCTTCCGTATTTGCTCCACCGCTTCATTGTTACAATCCGCTGTCGAGGATCTCAAAAGGCTTTTGCTGCAAAATGGCTACCCTCAGGGCATCATCACTTTTAATATCAATGATGTCCTGAACAAGAACAAGAATAAGCCAAAAGAACCCGTTGCAACGGTCCCCAAGAAAGATGTTATTATTTTATTACCTTATATAGGTCTCCATAGCAACCATCCACTAACTATGTTTAAAAGGTGACTTATTTCGGGGAATTCGGCTATCTGAACAGTTCTTGTATTAGAATTAAGTACTATTGTTACGTTTTTGAGTTATTCGAGAGATAAATTCACTCTTTCGTAGCAAAACTCAGTGACAGATGTTTCTGCTGGTTTCCGGCCGCCATGTTGGTGCCCATGTACATGGGCACCAGCATGGCGTCTCCATACAAATCTCTATAAATTTGTGGAAAACGTTTCTTCGCATATCTTCCATGTGACCTAAATCTTGGCGAGAGTCTTTGCATATGTACCTTCTTTCCATTTCCAGATTCTGGACTTAATCTATTGATCGGTTTTGATTTTTTATTTTGATGTATTTTGAATAGCGTGACACTGAAAACCAGCAATTGCACTCGCGCGCGAAATCTCGCCAGCTACGCAGGCTATCGGTCTGGTTAAGTGAACTTTTTTCACCTCTGAGTAAAGATTTTCTAAGTCTTCTAATGATCATGCATGCAATGGCTGAGCTCTTGGTCGCTCACGAGAAGTGGTCGCTACAGGTGGTGTGCGCACTACGATCGCACTGCATCATGGTCGAAATAAAAAATCGGCTCATTTACATCGAGACGCCGTTGAGTGCAGGTCGAGTAAATGGGTAATGGTAATCAACATTCTTTTTCCATACCTACGCAGATTCCGCAAAAACGTTCATTTTCGCGAATTTTCTAATCAGACTGCGGCTATCGATGCTTCTTGCTGGATACACAAGGCTTTGAGCGTGTCAGTATCACAGAGTGGAAATAGAAAGGTGAGATAATTTGCTGAACATTGCGTTTTATCTTGTTTAAGATCTTTGTCAAGCTTAACTGTAAGCCTACGTTTACTTTTTTTTTTCAGGTTTGGGGATATTTTTCAAGCATATTTACGTGCAGTCATGAAACCTGTAATCACGTCATGGGCGACTTGTCTTTAGTTTAGATAAGTAAAATTTTTTGCATTATTACGTGACGGCCCTGTGGCCCAATGGATAAGGCATCTGACTACGAATCAGGGGATTCCAGGTTCGAGTCCTGGCAGGGTCGATTTTTTTTTTTTTTTGCTTTTTCTCTTTTTTTTGGTTTTATTTTTTCTCTTCTTTTGCTAAATAAAAAAAACTGGAAACACTCAAAACGTTTCGTTTAATTTTTCCGTATTAGCTGTGTTTATAGCATCTGCATGTCCACGGCCAACCTCTCATACTCGCAAACCGTTCGGAACCCATTAACGGATTTTAACATTGTTCTTTTACGTCAGATTGCATACCCAACAACGAAAATTGTTCTTTCATATTAAAACCCGAACCAATATATCCAAAGACAATGCTTGAAAAAGAGATTTTCTTTTTCAACGCGAAGAGGTCATTTTAATGATCACCTAAAAAATGCAGGACTTCTGGATTAGGGGACAACCGGAGCGGACTATGGGGTGCGCGAAGTAACAAGACAGAGTAGCTTAAGCTATGGCACAGGGTCATTTAGTCTTCAGTAACATAACAACTACTGCTTTTAAAATGATTCTCGTTTTATTCCATATGCATACAAAGGCAGCAAATATTAATTTTCATCATAGAGTTAAACAAAGTGCAAACCAATAAAATTTTAAAAATGGTATAATGAGCTGCAACAACTTTTTCAAACTACATACATGAAGGAACGAAGAGCACTTAACTTAACTTATAGGAATGCTATTGACACAGTGGATGCAATGAAGGACTTCTCACTAAAACATAGCGGTAAAACAAATCACTCGCTATGCAATTAATATAAGCTGTGGCTAAATAGGAAAGGTCACAGACTGGGATTAAAGTAAATCTTATCACCTTGAACAAGGTGATATGCTTCTGAGCAAATAACTTAGAAAGGGTGACTGGTGGCTTGGAAACTTCTAAGTTCTTTTATTATTCAAATGACTGACTAATCTCTCTAGTTATGAAATACTTTTAAGAATATAGCCACAAATAGAACACTAGAACCATGTTCAAACATTTTTCCATATCATAATTCTTGCTTTGCTTTTTTCACACAGTCCTTAGTATATTCTTTGCACAAGTAGCTGATAGATCCTTTATTTTCTGGTATCCACATAATTGTCACGCTCTCTGCCGATTTGCTCCAACCATATTACCACACTTACTGTCACGTCTGTAAACTAAGTCATACATCGTTGTGACTTAGTTTTCAGACGTGATCAGTAAGTGTGGTAATTTGGTTGGAGCAAATCGGCAGAGAGCGTGACAATTATGTGGAATCCAGAAAATAAAGGATCTATCAGCTACTTGTGCAAAGAATATACTAAGGACTGTGTGAAAAAAGCAAAGCAAGAATTATGATATGGAAAAATGTTTGAACATGGTTCTAGTGTTCTATTTGTGGCTATATTCTTAAAAGTATTTCATAACTAGAGAGATTAGTCAGTCATTTGAATAATAAAAGAACTTAGAAGTTTCCAAGCCACCAGTCACCCTTTCTAAGTTATTTGCTCAGAAGCATATCACCTTGTTCAAGGTGATAAGATTTACTTTAATCCCAGTCTGTGACCTTTCCTATTTAGCCACAGCTTATATTAATTGCATAGCGAGTGATTTGTTTTACCGCTATGTTTTAGTGAGAAGTCCTTCATTGCATCCACTGTGTCAATAGCATTCCTATAAGTTAAGTTAAGTGCTCTTCGTTCCTTCATGTATGTAGTTTGAAAAAGTTGTTGCAGCTCATTATACCATTTTTAAAATTTTATTGGTTTGCACTTTGTTTAACTCTATGATGAAAATTAATATTTGCTGCCTTTGTATGCATATGGAATAAAACGAGAATCATTTTAAAAGCAGTAGTTGTTATGTTACTGAAGACTAAATGACCCTGTGCCATAGCTTAAGCTACTCTGTCTTGTTACTTCGCGCACCCCATAGTCCGCTCCGGTTGTCCCCTAATCCAGAAGTCCTGCATTTTTTAGGTGATCATTAAAATGACCTCTTCGCGTTGAAAAAGAAAATCTCTTTTTCAAGCATTGTCTTTGGATATATTGGTTCGGGTTTTAATATGAAAGAACAATTTTCGTTGTTGGGTATGCAATCTGACGTAAAAGAACAATGTTAAAATCCGTTAATGGGTTCCGAACGGTTTGCGAGTATGAGAGGTTGGCCGTGGACATGCAGATGCTATAAACACAGCTAATACGGAAAAATTAAACGAAACGTTTTGAGTGTTTCCAGTTTTTTTTATTTAGCAAAAGAAGAGAAAAAATAAAACCAAAAAAAAGAGAAAAAGCAAAAAAAAAAAAAAATCGACCCTGCCAGGACTCGAACCTGGAATCCCCTGATTCGTAGTCAGATGCCTTATCCATTGGGCCACAGGGCCGTCACGTAATAATGCAAAAAATTTTACTTATCTAAACTAAAGACAAGTCGCCCATGACGTGATTACAGGTTTCATGACTGCACGTAAATATGCTTGAAAAATATCCCCAAACCTGAAAAAAAAAAGTAAACGTAGGCTTACAGTTAAGCTTGACAAAGATCTTAAACAAGATAAAACGCAATGTTCAGCAAATTATCTCACCTTTCTATTTCCACTCTGTGATACTGACACGCTCAAAGCCTTGTGTATCCAGCAAGAAGCATCGATAGCCGCAGTCTGATTAGAAAATTCGCGAAAATGAACGTTTTTGCGGAATCTGCGTAGGTATGGAAAAAGAATGTTGATTACCATTACCCATTTACTCGACCTGCACTCAACGGCGTCTCGATGTAAATGAGCCGATTTTTTATTTCGACCATGATGCAGTGCGATCGTAGTGCGCACACCACCTGTAGCGACCACTTCTCGTGAGCGACCAAGAGCTCAGCCATTGCATGCATGATCATTAGAAGACTTAGAAAATCTTTACTCAGAGGTGAAAAAAGTTCACTTAACCAGACCGATAGCCTGCGTAGCTGGCGAGATTTCGCGCGCGAGTGCAATTGCTGGTTTTCAGTGTCACGCTATTCAAAATACATCAAAATAAAAAATCAAAACCGATCAATAGATTAAGTCCAGAATCTGGAAATGGAAAGAAGGTACATATGCAAAGACTCTCGCCAAGATTTAGGTCACATGGAAGATATGCGAAGAAACGTTTTCCACAAATTTATAGAGATTTGTATGGAGACGCCATGCTGGTGCCCATGTACATGGGCACCAACATGGCGGCCGGAAACCAGCAGAAACATCTGTCACTGAGTTTTGCTACGAAAGAGTGAATTTATCTCTCGAATAACTCAAAAACGTAACAATAGTACTTAATTCTAATACAAGAACTGTTCAGATAGCCGAATTCCCCGAAATAAGTCACCTTTTAAACATAGTTAGTGGATGGTTGCTATGGAGACCTATATAAGGTAATAAAATAATAACATCTTTCTTGGGGACCGTTGCAACGGGTTCTTTTGGCTTATTCTTGTTCTTGTTCAGGACATCATTGATATTAAAAGTGATGATGCCCTGAGGGTAGCCATTTTGCAGCAAAAGCCTTTTGAGATCCTCGACAGCGGATTGTAACAATGAAGCGGTGGAGCAAATACGGAAGCATCGATAGGTTAGCGTGCGGATAAGATTGATTTTGTATTTGCGTGGTGTAAATGGTCTTAAATCTTGTGTTAATCGTTTCTACTCTTTTGTTAATGTTAAAGTTATTTTTCAAAACACCCGACGCATCAAATCCTTCTTCCCATACAAAGACCGACTCAACCGATCACAATTATCCAAAGTCATTTACAAAGCTAACTGCTGGGACTGCAAAGATTTTTACATTGGGAAAACGAAGCGAAGACTTCACGACCGGAAAACGGAACATTTCAAGGCCCTTTCGAAACACGATCACTCTTCTGCAATTGCTGATCACGTTAAAACAACTGGCCACAACATCAACTGGGACCATTTTGACATTTTGGCGTCTGGCAAGACTGACTACCATTGTAAAGTTAAGGAGACCTTGTTTATTCAAGAGTTACAGCCAGCTTTGAATGCCAATGTCAGCAGTGAAAAGCTTTTACTGTATTAGAAAGCCTTTTCATTGTCCCTTTACAGACAGTTTCCGTTTGAAACGTCTTAAATTTCTATTGATTGCAGTTGTTTTCTGTCTAGGTTCCAGACCCCCATTTATACAGTATAAATAGCTTTTCAAAAAATTTGTAACCGTTATTCTTTTGAAAATGTATGTTGACTAGCATACGAAACGTCAAGATTATAAAATGAAAGTTTTCAATATGTTTATCACCGCTGTTTGTTTTATCTTTTTAATCATTGTAAAGAGTATTGTGTTGTTTTTTATGCCCATCAGTGCTCTGTCTTTAAAGTTCTACTGACATAAGATATTTTTCCTTCAGTTTTAAGAAGAAATATTCGTACAAAAGCTAAGCTCATTTATAGATCAAAATTTACTTCCTACTTACATGTCTTCACTAGATGCCGCCCTGCCATAAGTTTTCGATATTCTCTGTATAGATTTGCTAGTATACTCCAAATGTGAAATGAAATGAAATTCTGGTCAATTCTGGACCTCATCAGTTACAAACATCAGTTGAATGAAAGCAGAATATATACGACCTGTTCCAGATGTCACATACAAATGAATCCAGAAACCCGGCCAAATCTCACCAACAATGACAAGTAGTGCTTTTAATAATATACCTTTTGATACTTGTGATAATTGATAATTCCACTCTATAATGTTTGTGTCTACAAAAAATAAAATTTGTGGTCCCCAGGGGTGGGAATTTGACTTATATTGGAGACCCAAGGGTGGGAAAATTGAAATTGACATTTGAAAACCTGAAAATGTCAAATTTCCCCTGGGTTGCCCCCCCCCCCCCTCCCCCATCCTGGGGCAAACCATTGATAGGTGTGTGTATACATACAAAGAAGATGTAGGTTTTGTTTGGTTTGGATTTCGATCAGATGATTTAGATTAACGAGAGACAAATTGACAAGGTACATTACGGTTGTATTTTTCCCTAAAATTATAGCAGCAGGCGTTTCCAAAAACTTACGCGAAGGAAACGAAACTGCGCGGGAGAGAGTGCAAAAAATAAGGAACATAGGGAGGGGGTGAGGCGAGGGAAGGAAAAATGTCGTTCGGTAAAATGTCTGGGATTGATTGCAGGCGTTTCCTTCTCTCGCCTCATCCTCTCCTTATGTTCCTTATTTTTTGCACTCTCTCCCGCGCAGTTTCGTTTCCTTCGCGTAAGTTTTTGGAAACGCCTGCTACACAGGCTAGTATTTGCCTAATTGTAGCTGATAAGGATATATTTATGAAAAATTGATCATTCAATCCACCATTGGACTCAATTTTTTTTATTTTTCCCGTAAGCGACCTCCTCCCGTATTAAGCGACTGGTTTGTCTTGCACCAAGGGTGATCGCTTATTACTGAGTTGACTGTACACTGCATCCTCTTAAGA
Source organism: Platygyra sinensis (assembly GCA_019787425.1). Classification (NCBI taxonomy): domain Eukaryota; kingdom Metazoa; phylum Cnidaria; class Anthozoa; order Scleractinia; family Merulinidae; genus Platygyra; species Platygyra sinensis. The sequence continues at coordinate 32,080 of JAHPZR010027937.1, forward strand.
AAAAGCACGAAAAACAGAATACAGTCATGTACACTGGTATCCCATGCCGGGTGGTTCAAAATTGCAACGGCAATTAGAGATCAGGTACAATGGCTGACGATGGGAATTACTTTTCAAGTTGGACTTTCGCATGCGTTCATTCTGCGCGCAAAGACAAACAACGGAGACTGCGAGGCTGGTACTACATGAAAGAGGTTTCGAGACACCGGCATGACAAGAACATTCCTGTTCATCCTTGTAATGCACCACTTGAAATTTCATTGCTAATAGGCGAAATCTGTGAACTTAAATTGCAAGAAGAGTTGTTGTTTTGAGCTTAAAACAGACGGGATCAGAATGAACTGGCCTCCGCCCCTGCAATCAGATCCCTGGAGGCAACGATTCTTCTGACCAGCCCAGCTAAACCCGATTTTCTAAGCATGCTCAGAGAATTCCTTTCGGGAAACCGAGGAATCGCGAAGAAACATTAGAGATATGGGATCGCTCAAAGTGCTGACAAAAAGGAGCGAGGGCTCTGGGAACAAGACGGTATCAACTCATTTCTATTACAGAAAAAAAAAACGGCATTGCTACAAATTAATTTACTGACTCTCTTCAACTTCAGTGGTATCCAAGCAGCCCATCAGTTCATTGGATACAATTAACATAAAGTCTATCTTCTTTGACATACGGTATCTTGAACCTGCTGAGCGAGGCGTTCCTAACTTCGGTTTAAAATGTCTTACCATAGGAAAGAGAACTTTAAAAAAACAGCTTAACAAAAACCGTCGCAATGAGCAATAGAAAGCAAGAGTTAAACGAGGGTTTAACGAAAGCCGTTGCAGGCCCTTCTAGTTTGTAACGTCGGTACTGCCTGAAGCCGAACATTGCTTTGTCCACTCACATTAAAAAAAAAAAATCCTTGTCAACAGGAATTGTCCACTTTATTTCATAATAAAATGTCCCTTAGTTATAATTGTCCTAAAGCGGTTTTCTCCTGACAAAATGGTTAAATATTCATAAAGAAGCAGCATCCCACCTGTTGCTTGTGGCTGTGAGTCTGTTTGCTTAGCTTATCTCACAGTATATTATCAGTGTAAATAAGCTTTTTGTGGAGTCTAATTCAGGGGAACGCTGCATTAATCCACGGATCCGGTTTGCTGAAGAAAATGAAATGATTTTACTCCTATTTGAAGTTAAACTGCAGGCCAAAAAAATGATTATATCCCACTTGGATTCAGTGGATTGACTCATTAACATTGGCATGAAGTAGATATAGTTTTACGAACTTGACGGACGCTAGCAAAGAGCGCAATTCTTCACAAACAGCAACTCAATGTAAGCTGGGCAGAATGTTCTTCAGCTTTGGTACCCTGTAACTCCCTTGTCTTTATATTCAATTTTGGCTGTCATCGATTTTAGCGCGAATCAGTCCGTTGAATTTTAACACCTGTTGGAACTGAAATACAGGTCTGCTCAGAGATGGATTAATGAAATGGGAAACACCGTGGATTGCTGTAACTGCTTTGATATTCCTGGTTTAGTGATAACCGTCAAAACTGGAGATACAAAGGGTGGAGGATTGCACAACGCTGCTTTTTTAACGATAATAGACGAGAAAGGAAACAGGTCCAAAGAATTATGCTTGCAAGGGTGTTGTGTGACAGTTTTCAAGAAAGGCCATACGGATACATTCAAGTTCTGTGAACCGATTAAAATCGGACGTTTTAGCAAGATCGAGTTCGTCCGACGCGACGCGACAGACCGTAGAAATTACGTCGAGTGGTTTATCGAAACGATTGAGATTCGACGTTACAACGGAGAAGATTTCGAGGATTTTATTTTTCCATGCCATCGATGGATTAAAAACTGGCATCCTTTAATACTGAGAATGTACGATAGCAGTCTGCCTCAGTTTGATATCGAGACTGAGCAAAGAGAAACAGAATTATTTTGGAAAAGAACCATGTATCGATATTACAGAAGAAGACCTGGAATTCCACCACAGGTGAGGTATACAGAGCAGTACAATTAATTCCTGTTTATTAATATAATTTTGCACTTTTTATTACTTTCAACACTTCCCTCAACATCCTGATCTTATATAAACTTACGAATTGGTGATGTGCCTAAGCGAATTCGCGCATAATGTACAGCGTAGTTTGTAGAGAAATCTCAAACTATCAACAAACTATCTTGAATATCATTCTGCTGGAAATGTTTAACGACGCTGGGTAATGCTTAGCGTCCGCGACTGTAGGTACTGGAAAAACGCCAACTTTGAAGCTTTTTTCCTTTTGAGAATAGCGTCTTTTAGGAAAGCTTTTATTCCTAATGCCATCATTTGCATAATTAAGTTAATTTTGTTTATTGAGAGAGCGGACAAAATGCTGCTTGGACGGTGTCATGCATGATGGCCTACCAAGTGGAACAACTTTCCTGCCTTATTAGCTAGAGCTACGGAATGAACAGCCATTTTAAACAGCGGACGTTTAATAGTGTTAGCCAGCTGTAACTGATTAACATGGCTGCGCCACTCAGTGTCTGAGACAAACTAAAAATGTACTTGTTCATTGACAGAACTAGTTTTAATGGCTTAAAATATCTTGGCTGAAAGTCAGACATCGATGATTCACACAATTTGGCGATGAACTGATTCTTAGACATCATTAAGCTTTCCCTGCGGTACCAGCGTCCCCCACCCCGTCACTAGTGCAACCCTAGGTGCATTTTGCCAAGAATGAAATTTATATATTTAGGTTTTGTAAATCTGCGTTAGTAAACCGTTTATGAAGTCGAACCCTCGCTTTTAACGAAAACTACGAAAACTGGGATCTGCATGAAGAACATGCCATGAATCAGCACATGTTATGCAGCATGTCATGCAGCACATGTTATTTTAGTAGATCGAGTCACCCAGCCTGTGCTACTGGAAAATCCGTGAATATGATTGCTTCGCTCTTTGTTATTGCCCTCTTAAAATGGAAAATTAATTTTTCGCTTAAAATAAACAAATTATCGTCTTAAGATGTAATCCTTCATATATGCAGTCTACTTAATAATTTACACTTCTCGAGCTCGCCCTCGTTTTCTGTGAGTGAATACTGAGTCAAATCTGCTATGAGTAATTTAGTTGTGATTGCTCAGTTGTAACTGATGTGTGGTGTGTTGCTTTTCAGATCAGCTTCTGTCCAAAAGAAGAGGTTTTCAGCCACAATCACCAGGTCAGTCTTGTAAAGATTAGTCTTTTAGATGTAGATCTAACGTTGCTTATTCTTATTTGATTTCTTTGTCGCGTGCAATAAAGATGCTATTTTAATCCTTCACGTGAGGATTTTCATGTCCTCATGGTTACGGACATGTATAATTTTACTTTGAGCATCGTTGAAGCTGAATTTGCTAATACAGAAACTAACATTTTCTAGAGAACAAGATGTTCTAATTGTAATGGTTGTCTGTGTGTTTTTGGTGCTTTCAAAAGAAATAAAAGCCGGAAATGTCTTAATTTATTTTATTTCATTTTATTTTATTTTATTTTATTTTATTTTATTTTATTTTATTTTATTTTATTTTATTTTATTTTATTTTATTTTATTTTATTTTATTTGGATAGCTCATCCAGCCTCATGGGAATACGAATTTTATCTTTTCGTGCTGATGTATCTCAAAATCATTCAGTGTACTCACTCTGGAGAGATACCTTCAGCAATCAAATTTAAATGCCGTATCCAGGTGTAGCCATGTTATATTCTCTCTAAAGACATCACAAATCAATGTAAATTTGTGCACTTTACGAACACGACTGTGGGCCGAATTGGCAGAGAATGACGCAGAGGAACGTGCAAACGCTCGGACAAGAGCGCATATTTTTTTGCGCCACTCCTAACGGACAAAGAAAAAAACGCCTACTCTTAGCTCATCTGTGTAAGTAGAAAAAGTCATTGAACTCTAGTGTGTAAACTGACCAAAATACCACCGCTGATGAGATTGGAACACAAAACCTTTGAATTAGAACGCCTTCCAAACTAAAATGTGGAAAACTCAGAAGAGTGTTGGTATTTGATTCTGAAAAAGTTTGTGTTTCCGACAAGTTTTGTCTAGCTGGAAGAAGAAAGAAAGGTGTTCAGTTGAGTCCAGCAGGGACTATACATCCAGTTTAACCAAAATGTACAATTTATGTAAAAATGATCGTCAATCGCGCTTCTCCTTTTTGAGAGATTCAGAGTTTCTGATCCCCCGTTCTATAACTTATCAGAACAAAACGGTCATTTATCTATAATTCTAGAATTAAAGGATTCAGAATTTCTAATCCCCCTGATCAGAATACAGGTCAAAAATATTTGTTTATAATTCTACAAGAAATCAGAATTTCTGATCCCCAAGACTTAAAGAAATTCAAAAATAGGCCCTATGCACGACCCGGTCACATGGTACAAAATTACATATACTGGTGAGCAAGTTGCACAGTGGGACTTCCAAAACAATGCACCTGCCTTTGTTTTGGAAGTCCCACTACTCAACTTGCTCACCAGTATATGTAATTTTGTACAATGTGACCGGGTCGTGCATAGAGCCTATTCTGATCACCTAGTTTACACCTTATCAGAGCAAAACAGTCATCTATTTATACGTCTAAAAGTCCAACACTCTAGTCCATTATGCCACTATTCTATTTTTGATCGTATTTTCTGATGTTTTTTGTTTCTCCTATACTATTTTCGAGGTTATGAAACGTTGCGAATTTAACGCGGTAACTGTTATTTAACATGTGGTCTCCAAGTCACGGAATTAAATACACCCAGTGGGTCGTAGATCAGAGTAGAATTTGGAAGATTCTTAATAATAAAACAATTCACTTCTGGCTTTTGGCCAGGCAACCATCTCATTCTTAAGCCGCAATAATCAAACAACGGCCAATTTCCTCTATGAGAAGCGCCTGCAGGGAATCATGGGAGTTTTTCATCCAAACAAACATCCAGTGCAAGATGATGAGTAAAACTATCATGATTCCCTGCAGGCGCATGTTAGAGGGAAGTAAGAATTCACCTTTAGCTTTTGGCTGTAGTGAGGCTGGAGCCACAATTTTAGTTTAAAATTGGCACAACTTCTATTTCTAACTTTTGCTCATTTATAAGGTTAAGAAACGAACACAGTTCACCAGGCTCTAATTAGGGTTTTGTTTTTTTCTTTCAGTGGGATATCATTGTTAGACGAGCTAGTTTGGTCAGCAAATACAATCTCCCTGACTATGGCTCTGAACCGTGGAGTTCACTTCATGACTTTGATGAAATTTTTGACAGAAAGTTCGGCAAACCAGCGGTAAGCGAAATGTGCACAAGTTAGTCAGTTTAACAGACCTTATAGTGCGAGTGCCAGTAAGTTCGTGAGTGGTTGCTAAGCAACCAAAAGCATACCGAATCAGGTACTTCTTGTGCGGCTAAACAACAACAATCCGAACATTGTACTATTGGCTTTATCGTCAAAGGATGGCTATGAGCATATCCCTGTAACTTTTAGGGTAAAATGCATTCACCATTTCCATTTTTCTCAGGGACGGAATTTTTGGCGAGATGATGTGCATTTTGCCAGACAAAGATTGTGCGGCTGCAATCCAACGTTGATTCGTCTGTGCACCAAGATACCTGACAAGTGAGTTGTTTAAAAACTCTTCAAACAATTTCATTTTCAGACTAAACTCAGCATGGAGTTCGTTTGTACGAACAGGGTTGTTTAGAAAAATAATGCTCTTTTACTGATGATACTCTTACTTCATGCTCATTTAAAAAAAACAGAAAAACACAGACTAAATTTATTTGCTTTCTTGTAGGTTTGCAGTTACTTCTGCTATGTTGGAGCCATTTCTTGAAGGACAAGCAATGGACGCTGCCTTGGCAGCAAAAAGGATCTTTATTGTTGATTTAGAAATCCTGAGTCGCTTAAAACTGGATGAAAATAAAAAGGTTGGAAAAAATAGGCAAGATCTGAATGAGTCAGTCCAGGGGCACCCAACGAAAGCATCATTCTAAAGCATCATTCTACTTTATATTATAGACAATATGATGCATTTAACGACATTTTTTATTTGTTTGCCTTTTCCGGGGGGATCGGACTCTTCAATTTCTTAAATGCATCGTTGTTCATGGTCCGCCGCTGCAGGTTATTTCAAAGGTATTTTCCTATCAGTTGCACATAACGACAACAACAACAACCATTTAATATAATTCGCTTAGCACAAAAAATATCATACAGTAAAAAAGGTTAAACTTATTTAAGCAAACAAAACAACTCAGAAGAGTAAGAACTAAACGAGCTGAGTAGTTACAAAGATTATTATGCTTTAGATCGATTGTAGGAAGAATAAAGAAAAGAGGGGGAAGAAGAAAAAAAGGATAGATATAAAGACATAAATTCTTTTTTTAAGTAGAACGTATTTGGTAGACCGCTCAACTCAATCGATTGAGGAGCATCGACTATAACTTCCCAGAAGTTTAGGTTTCACGAGTAATCATCGTTTTTAAAACAATAATTCTGTAGCAATAACATTGCTACAGAACTGTTTCGTATGGTACAAGGACTACACTCATCAGACAATTTTAACGGCCGAGCTGTTGAAATTGGAAAGCTGGCAGTTAAATACGAAACTTTGAATGGTTGCTATGGTAGATGTGTTACATTCAGGCTATTTGAAAATATTTGAAGAGTTGCTAGGTAACAATAAGTGTCGGTTTTTTGAGTTACGTTTCTTTAAAGTTCCGGAGTACATATCGGTTTCTGTTGGGGCATGAACTTGCTAATTCTGTTGAGGCTACACAAAGGTATAAAGATATATATAGATATCATTGACATGGACAACAATGCAGTCTGAAGACCCATGCTAATTAGCCTTTTAGGAGGTCGCTGAGATATCCATTCCTTGGAATGAGATATGTTTTATTTCAGAGTTCGTCAACAAATATCTCAAGTATTTTTTAAACTGGCAGATGTAAGGTACATTTTTAAGTTGGTTATTGTATATACTGAGTTTTGCCTGAGTGAATGAGAAACACACGGACTCGGATCAGATCATGAATTCTTTGCAGTGTCACATATTCGTTTTCTTCTTCTTCTTTTTGCAGGTTGTCTCTCCAATGGCGTTATTCTTTTGAGTCCAGCAAAATCTTATCTTGTTCCCATCGCTATTCAGCTTTTCCAAGAGAAAAGTGGCGAAAACCCGGTATGCATTAGATAAAACATAGTGTTGGTGAAAAACGTTTATCATTTCACGACTATGAAATATGATTCTATGGGCAAGCAGTTCAGTTCCGCAGTCTTATTTTGCCGTTTGCTTTCTTAATATGTTGGAAAGGTCAGCTAAAGAGATTAACACCATAATAACAATCTTATGATTATTCTATTGTTATCTTCAGTTGTAACGGAAATATCACCTGTTCTAATAATAATAATAATAATGATGATAATGATATGATAATGATAATGATAACGACAACGACAACGACAACGACAATGACGATGACGATGACGATGACGATGACGATGACGATGACGATGACGATGACGATGACGATGACGATGACGATGACGATGACAATGATGATGATGATGATGATGATGATAATACTTTTCATACAAACTTGAATCTTAAGTGTATCTGGTAAAAAATTAAAACGGTATTAGATGTAATCTTTTCAAACTTCAAACACGGCTATTTGTTCTACTTGCTCCATATTTACAAATTGTGAAACTACTTATGACCTGAACAAGTAACATCTCTAAAAAAATAAGATATAATGATATCAAATGTGGTCTGGTGGTTTTCGAGTCGTGATTCGAGACTAGGGAAGCCCTGCTTGACCCGTCTCTATTTCCATATCGCTTAATGGTTCCGTTGAAGATGGTGCGCCCTTTGACAGGGTTCGACTGTACGGTGGCTTACGTTGAACATTTCCTGTGATTCACGACAAAATTTACTCAGTCTGTTTCTATTGCCTTACACTAGTACCGCTCCCGCGGCGCAATGGACTAGCGTATTGGACTTCTAATTCAAAGGTTGTGGATTCGAGTCCCAATGAGGGTGAATTTTTTAAAATTACTTATCGAAGCCATATTTCGATTTCTTTCTACTGCTGTTAAGTATGCATTCGATTTTGTAAACTTTAGTCTACAGGCAAATCAGTTTTAGGAATTACAAATGAATAACTCAGTCTGCCCACTGAATGGCGCTGTGCACCTTTGGTAATAATTTCAATTTTGCAATCGATCGATGAAATTCTTCCCAGAAATTATATTGACGCTGTTATTTGGTAACACTATTGTTTTCAGCCTCACTTGTGAATGAGTTTCTTGATTGATGTTTTTTCTTAATTTCCTCGCATGCCTTTGATTTTCTAAAAGTCCTGTTAATAAGAAACTATACATGGGCGTCCTTTCTCAATCTGTCAGGTGTTCCTTCCCAGCGATCCCTGGTACACGTGGATGTTGGCAAAGATGTGGTTTAACAATGCAGATGCGCAGTACCACAGATCATGTGTCTTGCTAGGTACAATCAGTTAACTTGTAGTCAGCTTAATATACAGCAGTGTTTTCTCCGTGAAGGTACAAACAGAAGAAAGCTTAATCAGAAAAATAAAATAAACACAGTGATTTTTAGCTCCCCTATTTACTTTTGTTTCTCATTTTTTTTTTGTTTCGTTTTAATCTCAGGTTACACCCATCTCTTTTTGGAAGCAGTTGCCATAGCAACTCATCGCCAGCTTTCTCCTTCGCATCCAGTCTTCAGATTGCTTGCACCGTACTTACGTCACGTGATTCCGGTTAACTGGTAACTATATAACCTTCTCCAGAAGATATATTTTATATTTACACCTCTTATCTTTATGTGCGGTCACATTAACTGAACGTCTTTCAACGCCCTGAGGAGAATTTCAATTTAAAACTTGGTAATGTTGGCAAATTAGGTTAAATTTATCGTAGTTAGGTGTTTAAGAGACAAATGCCCGTCCAGAGCAGATGGTTTTAGTCGCGTCTGCTGGGGGTTAATCAGTTCTTCCTCTTAGCGAGCGCATGAAAGCGATTTTCGATTGGCCTTAGAATGAGATAATGCAGAGGGTCTACGCAAGAAGAGAAAATAAAGACACGATTTTGCGAAGCGAAAGAAAATTAGGTTTTCCCTTCTCTCGTCAGTTTTGAGGTAAACGAGTTGCTTGCGCCTGGCTCTTGGATTGATAGCGCGACTACACTGGGAGCAAAAGGAACTCTGGATCTTATAGCCCTGGGGTAAGTTCTATGAGGTGTAATGAAAACTTTTGACATGTTTGAATTGTCAGAACAGTCGAGGAGAAATGAAATCTATTTATCAATCAATAAATCAATCAATTAAATGTGTTAACATTCGGTGGTTTCACACCTGCTGAACACGTGCAATAGGCCCTTTGCACGATTGGGTCACACGGTAAGGAATGAATAATGCGGGGACGCAAATAACGCAGTGAAGCTTTCAAAAGAAAGGAGAGTCGGGCTGGACTGGTAAGAGTTCCTTTGTTTTGGAAGTTTCACTGTGTTATTTGCGTCCTAGCATAATTTATTCCGTACCATGTGACCGTACCATGTGACCGTACCATGTGACCGGATCGTGTAAAAGGCCTACCGGTATTTAATTCCTTTGTTGGCTGATTTCTTTATGCAGATGGCAAGAGTGGAGAATGGATCTACACGGGACCTTGCCAGCGGACCTCGAGCAAAGAGGGGTGAGATGTTTACACACAGACTTAATTTAGACTGCGTTGTATTGTATTAAGTCATTTATGTTGTTTTCTTTATTACATAATACAACAAAGACAATAAAACAATATATCCACTCATGGCGGATTCCAAGTTGACATGATTAACATTACTTTAACTCTGTGTTACCATGGTGACAGGTTTCTGATCCGTCCGTACTTCCTGACTACCCGTACAGAGATGATGGTCTTATGTTGTACAGCGCCATTATCAAGTACGTCACATCTATCGTCGAGGCCCGATATGGTGAGTTTTATCTGTTAGGACACATCAACATCGAGATATTTAACTAAATATCTAACCCTAAAATGTTCTACAAAATTTGGAATAGGATTTTACTGGCATCTCATCATGCAGTTTCAAAAACGCATTTGGAGCAAAAGCTGTCGCTAAAATAATGCTACAAATATTACACTAATAATATATTACGGCGTAATTTGAGCTGTCGCCAAATTTCACTGATTGTGAATCACTCCATATGCCGGCTGCTGACCTGTATGAACAGCGCAACGAGCGTTCAATTAATCTATATTGTATGGATGTTTCTGTATTTTCCTGGCTTTGGTTTTGTCACGACCAGATGAAGAAGAAAAATTATCTGAAGATTATGAGCTGCAGGCCTGGGGCTTAGAACTGGTCGCAGATGGAAATCCTGGCTGTGGAATTAAGGTGACGTGCAAAATAAATGTAATGTTTTCTGAAATATCGCTTTTGACGTTCGCCTGATGCAAGTTTGCGGCATTATCAAAGTGATGACATTAAATTTCACCACACTTAGTAAAGTTAAAAGAAACATACCTAGAGAGCATACTAAAAGCTATGATAGTGCGGCTTGATTTTGTAAAACAGAGTCCTGGGGAAATTAGAAAATGAGTAGGGCGAACAATGGCGAGAATGAAATTGGCCGGAATATGAGCGATTTTTGTGCGTTTGAGCTAGGTTCTCTTTCAAGCCGAATAAGAATGAGAAATATATCACAATGTGTGCTTTAGTGCGGGTAAAGTTGTAGAACTGTGAAATACTCCACCTGGAGTGCATGATAAAGTTGCACTTTTCCATGGTACTAAAAAATTACTAAAATATTATTAATTTCAGGGCGTTCCAGGCGAGGGAAGGTTCGCTACCACAGAGCATCTCAGCCAGGCAATAACTTCCATAATATTCGCCAGCACGGTCGGGCATGCTGCAGTTAATGTATCGCAGTATGATGAGTATGCATTTCTTCCTAACTATCCGGCCATCTTAAAAGGAACACCGCCCAGAGACAAGGTTGGTTAAGGTTTTTTTTTTTCTAAACATAACGCACAACTGAGAGTTTCTATTGTAGAACTTAAGCACTCTCTTTCGTTCGATCCCTTATTGCCGTTTTGTTTTAGAATGGGGGTAGCCTGCGTAGCTGGCGGTATTGTAGGCGCGCACGAAATAAAGTTTTGGTGGCGAAGCCAAAGTCCCACTCCCATTCTCCTCGCGGCTTCGCCGCTCGCTTGTCGGCTCCGCCGCCATAACTTTATTTCGCGTGCGCTTACAATACCGCCAGCTACGCAAGCTAGAAGGGGGGTATTCAGTAGAGTGTTTGAGTAGCTATTGACTTGATATGTATTCTTTTCGTTTATAGAAATGGAGAGAGGAAAAGGAGATCGTGGCATGTCTTCCAGCTAAAAACACATGTTTGGATATCATAGTGATTAGCAAACTACTGTCAGAGAGACATACTAATGGATTAGCGGATTTTCATGCCATGTACCAGCATGATCCAGTCGCCAAGAAAGCGATTTCTAGGTATAACACAAATACAGAGTGTTTGCAATGTTCTTCTCGAAAGTTAATGTAAACTGAGCTTGAAATCACTGGTGTTGTTCTCCGCTTGGTTGAACGTGATCTCATGATTAAATAACTATCGATCGCCTGAATTTCCAGCAAACTAATTACAGGTTAGGGGCATCATCACCTGACTTCACTTGAAAAATCATGAGCACGCTAACGAAGAAACGAAGATCTGGAAACCCTAGGCACCCTGCACATCACATGCAACAGACGCGACACTCTTTAGTTCAAAGTTTCTCACGTTTTTCTATCTTTTCTTTTGTATCAACATTACTCTTCAACTCTTTCCTTTTTATCTGCAGATTCCTGGATGATTTGAAATGTGTTGCATTAACCATATTGGACAGAAACAAGAAACGACAAGTAGTTTATGAATACTTGAATCCAAGCAGAAGTTCCAAATGAACCACAATATTAAAGTGAAATGATAGAAAGGTTTGTTTAGATTGATTTATTGATTAATTAATTGAGTTACAAATTACCTTGGTTGAGCTCCGTTAAATCGAAGCCAATATTGGACAAGCTGAAGATGGCTGCGAGTTATCTTAAGAGATAGCTAGAAACGTCTTCCTTTTTAATTTGCTAGTCTGAGCTAGTCTTGTTTAACTCTACATATTTGTCATAGGATTAAAAATTATTAACTAACATTCCTTCTTATTTGTTCTTTTCAGGTGTTTTCTCCACGGCGGGCCGTGATAAATTCTCGTATTTTGAAATCTTTTGTTATTGGCAACTAGTTGCTCTTCAGTACCCAGGCTTTCCCCTCCAATTGCTCTAATTAGCATAACAAACAGAAAGAGTGGAGGATTCTGGTAGTTGTAGTCAAATCAATGTATCACGTATATCGCCTATTGCTTGACAGTCCTTAGACATTGCTATTTTGGGCTTGGTAGGTAGGGATTCCCCTTAAAACAAGACTACCAGGAGCTTATAGAGTTTTCAGCTTTATTATCGCTTGGATAAAGGCTATGCGTAAATGTAACTTTTTAATGTAAATCTCAGTGCACTACGTTTTATGTGTAAAACAAATGTACAAAAAGGTTGGGTAACAGTTGAAAAGGTATTGTACTGTGTCTTTGAATTGAATGCTGCCGGATTCATCTTTTTAAGGCTAATGAAGGAATATGTACAGTACTGGCCTAAAGAACTGCATTTGTGACCTGTTTAAACTGTGTTATCGTTAATACACGTGGCTAATGAAATTTTTTTAAAAGTTTCGGATGGTTTAAAATCAGTGCTGGTTAAAATAATGGGGAATATAGTTTGCAACGCAAATATGCATTGATAAATTGTTTCAGTTTTGATAAAAAGCGAGCAATGAGTAATGAAAATTGTAATATGATTTGGCATGGCAGTAAGCTTTTAATAATGTTAAATGTTGATAATTTGTTAGTTTTAATATAGTGTTTAACACCATAAAAAATGTTTACTTTGGATGAAGTTTAGATCTCAGTATAAACTAAACTCCGTTTATGGTCAATTTCTTAGTCACTGGGATGAGATTATGCATCTGTCAATGATTTCCCCCCGGGGTGGATCGCGGGCATACTCACAGGTAAGGCAAGGTAAAGTCTGCATTCGGCCCAAGTGGCCCATTAGGCCGGAGCTTATCCCGGTTTCTGTAGCATGAAGCGACTGGGAGTATTTCTACCCCCCCCCCCCCCTGGATGGTATGCTAGTCCATCGCAGGGTTACCCCCTGCATTAAATTCGCCGGTACCTATTTATACACCTGAGAGTTTGACGTAAAATTGCTTCCCCTGTTTTGAGAATTAAGCAAGTCTGTGTTGCCCAGGGTCGGGAAGATTGTCAACAATGGGAAGTACCATTTATGACGCGGTAAATCCTACCTTAAAACCTGGCATTTTGTAGCATTTGTATAGATCGGTGTGATGAGTATATATTTACCCTATTTCCCCGGTCTTTTATGCTATAACAACTTTTTCTTCTTTGCCTATCAGCCGATTGATCACTTCTTCCTCTACTGGTGTTAAGTAATGTAATTGATACATTATTTCAACCGTTAAGTTTTTTTTTATATTTAATGGAATTTCCCCTGGGTAGTGTAGTTTGTATATCCAAATTATTCCACAGGAGAAATGTCAAACCCCGTGGGTGTGCCCGATCCCCCCCCCGGGGAAACCTTTGACACGTGCATTAACGTTATTTACACTTTGCTTACAACTATTAGAACCTAGCTGGACAAAACAAATGTCTTTACATTTTTGTTTTGTTGTTAATACATGATGAACGACACTGTGATTTCCTTTTTTGATTCTAAGAGAGGCGTGATAGTCTCTTTGCCGAATTGCTGATAATTAATGCGAATCAAATTAGTATTACAAAGTAAGGCAACCTTTCTGCTATTTTCAAATATCAGGGAAATCAGCTTTTCTCCCATTGTTAGAATGTTTCATTTTAAGTTGAGTCAAGTTGTTATTCAACGAATCCTACTCTCAACTATGCTTGTATGCATTATATAAACCAGAAGAATTCTACTTTGTATATGGAAATGAAATAAAATGAGTCTTGCACATCACAAGGTAACTCAAGCCCCACCCTCCACCCCCATCATGTGTAATCTTGCTTCCCTGTGCAAACCAAAGATGGTGGAAAGTAGGCGAATCTAGGAGCCTTTACTTCCATGATAAACCACTTGCATGATGTTGTGAGCTCAACAGAATTTGCGATTAGATGGTCATACCCTTCGTCCGCACGCTTTTAATGCAGAAAAACTAACCAATTCGAAGTTTCTGAGTCAGTAAGGAAAGAACGTACTCGTTTTTCATTTGTTTCTGCGGTAGCAAGGTTTGTTTTGTAGTAGCGGCATAAGTTTAAATGAAAACAGCTTTGAATTAAATCTTACACCCGGCGTTATTTTTCTGTTCAGGCCCTAACCCCATACTCGGAAAATAAATTATTGATAAATGAATTCTTCTTCGAACGTTTCCCGCGCAACACGTAGTCTCTATGACTTTTAAACTGATTAACCTAAAAGAAGATGTATATATCCTTGATCTTGTATGTTGGTGTGCCACATGAGGTACCGGTGAAAATCCCAGCCTTATTTGCAGTCAGTTGTCTTCTAAGGACAACAGTAGCGTATCTCACGCTTGGGTTGGGATTGTCCCAGAAATTGCTTGCCAAGTTGTCGCATTTTCTTGTTTTACCATCAAATTCGTGAGCTGAAAAATGTCAGAAGAGAAGATGGTCGAATGCTAAAACGATTTTAAAATATCTGTGACTGACAGGTTTAGAGGAATAACTTTACTCGTTTCTGCTTTTCACTATCATTCATTCTGAATTTTGCCTAACTATCAATAACAATAACAATAACAATGGCAATAACAATAACAACGAATTTATTACTGTGTATCCATGTGATGGATCTTCACCTGTAAATACTTATTGACGTCGGTTAACAACCATTCTTGTCAATTTACCTTATTAAGTAATTTAAATACCATTTTTATATTAATTTACGCCAGAAGATCAACCAGTGTTTGGTGTAGTTATATTGTCTGCTGTATGCATCCCTTGTTTTATATCATCAGTGATGACACCAAGAAATTGTCGTAAATATATCGTAACAGTTAAATACTCGAAGAAAGCAAAATTGGTTTTCAGCACGAACACTCGTGCGTGAGTAACATGGCGTGGTATACTTACAGTTTCCTCCCATGAAGTACTGATTCGTGATTGAGTCTCCTTGAGCTGCGTCAAACGAATGCACGCCTGTTGGTTCGTTGTTTATTGAAGAGCCACCAGTCCTGGATTGAACAGAAGAAGAAACATTTAAATCAATCAGTACCTCCTATTAACAATATCTAAATACTATGGCTACTCTATTGAGAATTCGGACTTACTTTTTCAGAGTTTGATCCTCTCAGTTTTACTTATGCTATTGAGGTCTGGGGGTGCGCTTTTTATAGTAAATATTTAGGTAGAATTGATAAGCTCTTTGCCAGGTGTTATAAGTTGGGTTACTGCCCAAAGCAGCACAGTATCTTAGATATTCGTCATAACAGAGATATGAAGTTATGGCGAAGGATCTCATCCACTAACACTGCGTTGAGCGATCTTTTACCTCCCCAGAGAACACGGCAGTTGAGAACTAGGGCGCATAATTATATTCTACCTAATGTCCGGACAAGTCGTTTTAAATCAGTTTTTATTAATAGATGTCTTTTTAGTAATAATTAATATTTGTAAATTGTTGCACGTCTGTTTGCACAATTAATTCTTAATAAAGACCTTTATTATTATTATTATTATCATCATCATCATCATCATTATTATTAACAACAACAACAACAACAACAACAACTTTTATTTATAGAATAAATGTCCAGCGTAGAAAGGACTGTTCCGCAAATAGCATTGCTAGTCTGGGCGGAACAGTCATACAAATTAATTACAAAAATTTAATAAATTTACAATAGGAGACCTGCATTATTATTATTAGTAGTAGTAGTAGTAGCAGTAGCAGTAGCAGTAGCAGTAGCAGTAGCAGTAGCAGTAGCAGTAGCAGTAGCAGTAGCAGTAGCAGTAGCAGCAGCAGTAGCAGTAGCAGTAGCAGCAGCAGTAGCAGCAGCAGTAGCAGCAGCAGTAGCAGCAGCAGCAGCAGCAGCAGTAGCAGTAGCAGTAGCAGTAGCAGTAGCAGTAGCAGTAGCAGTAGCAGTAGCAGTAGCAGTAGCAGTAGCAGTAGCAGTAGCAGTAGCAGTAGCAGTAGCAGTAGCAGTAGCAGTAGCAGTAGCAGTAGCAGTAGCAGTAGCAGTAGCAGTAGCAGTAGCAGTAGCAGTAGCAGTAGCAGTAGTAGTAGTAGTAGTAGTAGTAGTAGTAGTAGTACTAGTAGTAGTAGTAGTAGTAGTAGGGGGCGTCAGGGTTTGCGGTGATGTGGTTTTGCGGTAACTTTTATTATAACTCACGGTATTGCGGTTTCAAAACACTAAGTGGTTTCCGGTTATTGAGATCTTTAGGTCGCGATTTTCGGTGAAAAACGTGTCTGCGGTGATGACATTCTTTAGAACGGTCGGCATCCGGTTGTTTTGCAAGCGCGAGATAAGTGTGTTCTTTTACAACGCATCAGGGATTATTATATCAGTTTACAAATTAACTCCGTGGTTAATAATACTTAATGTAATTAACCATTTTGGCCAATGATTCGTCGACTTCTATCGTGAAATGTTAGCTTGTATAGCCGTACAGCAAGTGCATCAAGTGCTTATCGTTTAAGGAATACCGAAAATAAACTAATTCTTCCACAACCTCGAACTGATTATCTCAAGAGAATTTTTTTGTACAGCGAAGCTCAGTTGTGGAACAACTTAACTGTAGACCTAAGACAAGCGTCTTCACTGAACGATTTCAAATCTAAATTAAGTTGCCACAGTTTAAAGTAATATCTTAATTTTAAGTAAATTTTAGACACGGCCTCCATGAAAAGCAGAATTTTTATTTATTTCTGTTATTTGAATTGTTAAATTTTATTGTAGTTAGGTAGATAGGTGTACTATTATAGATAATTAACTAAATCATCTGATGGAAAAACCGTGTATAAATAAAGTTATCTTATCTTATCTTACAGCCTCGTGTTCTCGTTGCTTTGATTCAGTGCGGGACAATGGCAAATGAGGTCGTCGAGGTCGCAACTGAAAGCGAAGAGGACGTGCGGTTTCGGTATTTGGGAAAAAATCCGATGCGGGTTTCGGTTTTCGGACCCCCCTTTGCGCTCCCCTCTGTTCAGAGCGGAACTGCTGTTGCGTCCTTAACCTGGAATTGATCGCGGAACAATGGCAGCTATTGTCTTCATGGTAGCAAATTTTGACAAATATGTTCTCCCAAATTGAGAATTCTGCTACTATTAGAGAAATCATTTAATTTATTTCGAGCGAATTTTTAATGTTTAGTTGATTTTCAGCGTATGTATGCTGATTCTGGTTAGTTTTGAGTTAGTAGATGGAAACGCAAGAAAATTCCTAGATTATGAATGGTTCCTGTTAGGAATTCATGAAAAGCCATCACCTCCAGTATCAACCTTAAATTAAGCATCGCTGGATGAAACTAGCTCTCGCTAACGGTGATTTTAATATTCTTTGACTGACGCTAAAAAAGAAAATGGCGCTCTCTGAACCTCGAGGGGCCTGATTATGCAAACTTCAACTACGTCACCAAACTTGTGTAAGTGCATAGAGCGGTTGAAAGTAATCAGGTACTGATTACTTTGGGTTTGGTACTACTGTGGTTTGAGACTGGCTGAATAACTGGTAAGTCGATTGGTTTAGTTTCGTTTCAATACGGCACTCAATGAGAGCTAACTTGAGGTTGCATATAGAGCAAATTTCAATTGAATCTGTTTAATTACGCTTAACAAAACGAATTGGTTAGACAGAATCCAAGATCTTTCTGGCATTAGCTGAATTCAAGAAATGCCAAGTTTACGTCATCAGTCACGTGCGAATCATTATGTTAGTTTCCAGTGGCATCAACAAGTATTTTATGACGTCATAATAAGGAATCATGACGTCAAGCATTAAAAGAAACATTTTGTATCCACCACCAAGGCGGTAAGAGGCTCTCATCAAATAAAAATCAAGCAAATTACGCAGAGTTTACTTGATTATTAATAATATTACATACAAATTATTTCCAAAGATGCTCCAGCATGACGCTACTCCACGGAATTCTTGTGTGTACTTTATTTTGGTCCAGTAGCCTTTAATGATGGTTAACGCACCAGAAGGTATTCCTGACCCGCAACCATATGACGTCACTTGACCCGAGATGACGAGGCCATTGCTTTCGTGACTGTACCTCAGGGTAACTCCTCCTGTGAGAGTGTTCTCGATCCATGACTGAGTGACTCTCGTCCATTCTTTAAAGAAAAATGTTGTTTAAGAAATGTGACAGAATTTCAACTGGCATATCTACAGGTGATATTTGTTTTAGAATAGATGATCGACCCATTTTAAGGGTTTTCTTTAAGCTGATCATGAACTATGAGAAGCCAGTTTACCCTGTAAACTACAGTTGAACCTCCAGTAAGCGACCACACAAAATGTCAAGCCAAGGTGCTCGCTTATGGGAGGTGATAGCTTACGAGATCTTAGACTATATTGATTCCAAATTTTACGTCATTGGAATATGGTAACTGCTTAGTCTTACCCCATGGGATAATGCTGACAGAATGGTTTTTATGTAAAAGTCAATTTCGAGAAAAAAATCCGGTTCTTCCCATTGAAAAAAATTTCCGTTCCTTGAACTATCCAGAAATACGATTATGCTACAAGCTCAGAGGGTGTTTGCTCTGAGGGACGTCACTGAGAGGACTGTTTAGTCGCGCGCGATCAAAGGCAGTATGCAGCGCCCGAGTAGGGAAGGTCTTTTTCTTGTCGTGCGTGCCGTGCAACATGTCTCGTCTCATTTTCGTTTCTCGCCTCTAAACCCCTGCTGAATTCGAGAGAAAAACAGACGACTGCCAACAGTCTATCTACCAAAAGGAATCACTAAAGAATTTCCAGCACGTTCAAAATGCAGTAGTCAAGGTTGTTGAGCTTACGCGTAAATGTGATAATATAACACCAGTACTTTGTTAACTTCACTGATTACTTTTTGAAGAGCGCATACAGGGCTCGAGACTAACGGTAGCCAACTAGCCACAGACTAGTAAAAATTCCATTTTGGCTAGTGGTTTTTGCGCTTTACTAGCCATTTTGGCTAGTGAAAAATATGTGAGCACTCTGGAGCACTGGAGGCCCAGAGGAAACCAATTAAAAGTTAATTTCAAATTTGTCTCCAAACTAATTAAGTCAAAGCGTGCAGAATTTAACACACTGGCTATAACATATATCAATTCAAGGCTGTGCTCTAGCAGCGCCTTTTCGCCCAGCTTCCGTCTTCGGGCAACAAGAAGAACATATACCTAGTCAGCCGGCCAGGCGACGTCTTTTTTAAGATTTAACTTAGAGATGAAAACAGTCTCACAATAATTTGTCTTTCCCTTTTTGATTTCTTGTTTTGCGTTGACGTTAACAAGGTAAAATGGCTCGATTCAGAATGTTTAAATCCATCTGTTTACTACTGGCCGTCCTGGCCGCTTGCAGTGATACAGACAACAGTTTCCTTGTATGCTTCGTATAGCATCCACAAAAAGTCTTCTTAGTTCTTGTGGCTATTTATACCGAGCATTAAAAAAGTTCTTGTGGCTTGTATAATGTAAATGAAAAGTCCCTAATTGAAGGAGAATGTGAACTAAATTATCAGAAGCATAGAGGGCCAAGAGGGAAAAAGGACGTAATTTTTGTACCTATATCAACCATTTTAACTCAAAGAACATATAAATTTTGTCTTTCTTTGTGGACTTTTGACAACAGTATTACAAAAAATTACATGTGAATCACCCTAGCCTACACGGTTGGGTGTCCGAAGGGCTCGCCAGAATTTTTCTAAGAGCACAGCCTCGATCACACATGATCTATTGCTGGTTTGCATCGAAAACAAAAATCTTAACCGTTAAATAAACAAAGTCAAGAATCAGGCATATGATAGATAATTGATAAACAAGACACATCACCGAGATTTAGGTCTGTGCGGTTTTTCATTGCCGCGTTATTCGGTAAACAGTTTCCCCTAAATTTAGAGAGTTTTGTATGGAGACGCCATGGTGGTGCC
>JAHPZR010027938.1:0-17330 GCA_019787425.1 Platygyra sinensis
CCTGAGGATACGTAGTAATTTCAGCCGAAAGATGAAACTCGTGAGGGAGTGGTCAGTACTAAGCATATGTTGTGACACTTAACTCAGCGCCATTGTTTTTGTCACCCCGATTTTGTCAGTTTTGTTAGTACTGAACCGTATTTTAAGTTTTTACCTCATGAACGAAACACACGCTAAATCTTTGATTTTTTGGCCCTTTTTTAAAAGCCCAAAAAAAAACCTTTTTTTTTAACGTATTTTTTGGCATTAGCTGTTGAATTTCAGTTACGTCTTGTCGGCAAATTGCTTCATTATGCGAAAGGCGAAAGTTCAAAATTCTTCTAACACGACTCGTAAAGCTTTTCTCGTGGCTTTCCACTGCTACTTTGACAAAGTCCTGAACGAAATTCATGATGCAATACAGGCCAGACATGACAACCTGAGGCTCAATTTATTAATTGGGAGTAGTAGTGGAAAGTCTTTTACAGAAACACCCTGTTCCTTCTTGTCACACGCTGTAATGGCGAACACCTTATATTTGATCCCTTGTAGCCCTAACTGTTGCGGTTCTTCTTTGTTAAAGGGGCACTTTCCTGTTTCGGTAACGAGATCGTTCTTAATGGCTCTTATCAAAACCATTTGCGTCGATGGTGTGCGTACACTGCACGTTTTTCTCGCGATTTGTACTTTAAGAAATCGGAACCGTGTGCCTACTTTAGAATCCCATTATACTTTTTTTGTTTTTGCTTTTTTTTTCGCGCCATTCGTTACAAACAACTCGCTTCCTCTAACATCTTTTTATTAGGTTTTCATTATTTCTCTAATCCCTGTATTTATTTTTTTGCCTGTGGATTCCCTCTTACTTTATGAAAACCTCAACCAGGAGTCTGAGAAGGATGAACTTTGAGAATTACAAAAACTGGAGAAAAACAGAAATCTGATCCTAAGGTGAGGAGAACATTTGCTGACTTTCTTGTGATATTCTCTTCTTCGGCTTGGTTACCTTAGTTGCTTAACCACTTAGCCAAAATATCCGGGAATATCGCTTTAAGTCAAAATTAACACCATAAAGTTTTCCGGAAAATCCGTTCCGTAAATTGTAGACTAACTCCTTGCAGAGGTCACAGTAAAGTCTTCTTTTTTGGCGTTCGGGATGCGAGGACGCAATTTCTTGACCATTTTTGCTCCTTTTCTAGTGTCCAGTCTCTCCATCAGCCGAAGACAACAACGAACACCGAATTGCAAATGGTAATTGCCATGTCTTCGGTTGTGTTTCTGATTTGGGGAAAAACTTTCCATTTGATTGTTCAGAGCTGGTCATCCCAATCGTTTAATGATAAATGCTAAGCACGCTGGTTTCCAGCATTCGGGAACGTAATAGAATGCGATCCAGCTTTTATAGACAATGGCTTCCCTGATCTCTAAGACTGAAACCTGACCTCCCAATCGAGTTTATCATTTCCATGCAATGATATATCACTAATGATCAGTTCCAATGTGTTTTTCCCGTAATTATTTGGGTTTACACCTTGACAATCAGAGGCTTTAATTCCTATAAAGCCCGCAGCAGGCCTCACCATTGAGTACACGCGCGCGAGCGACAGAAGGCAAAGCGAATCCGGCAGGAAGGATCTTTCGTCTTTTTTTTTTCTTTTTTTTTTTTTCCCGTCTTAGGCTTCGCCGCTCGATTTCGCGCTCGCGGCCTTGCCCCCCCGCGCACTCTTGTGCCCAACGTGAGTCTTCTTGCAGGCTATCAATGCTAAAAAGATGTACATTAAAAGCTTCTGGTTTGAGGTCATGTTATTGTCGAGTTTGTGCTATTTCTTCGTTTTGTCAAGGTTTCAGAAGGAACTTGAAAGAGTTAACAAACTGGGAAGTTCTAAGTCACCATTTTGCAGCAAACGTAAGTGGGACTTATGTTAGTTACAATCAAGTCGTTCTTTCGGTTCTACTGTTAGTAAATACGATTTTTTATCAGTTTTCTTAAGAGCAAGTTGCCTCTAAATGGTCACCTAACTTAAGCGGGATCGAAAAATTCGATTTTCCCAAACATTGTCGTGAAAAGTTTTTGACTAATTAGTTTCAAAAAACCGGAACTTTGAGGTTTGGGATTTTTATTTCTTGTCGAGAGTAGTCTTACTTATTTTGCCCCAACCAAGACGGCAAAACTCGACCCAAAATTACACTTTTTTACGGGCGCTACAGCAAAATAATAAGCGTATCTGGAAAAGCTAACCCATAGTACTAAACATTGCCATTACGCAGGCTTTGTTTGTAACGTAAACGTGCCAAGCGCCGTAACAAGTGGTGTATTTATGTTCTTGTACAGGATGCACGCACTAAGGTGAGAGCTTCGAGATACCACATTGCAAAGACAAGCGCCGAGGCCTCCAGCATGCTGCTTGTAGCGTATGCGGTGAGAAGAAGACGATTTCTTTAACGACTGTGGTGTTTTAAGACCAAAGCAAAAGTAGTAGCGGCCCGTACAAGGAGTACAACAAGACCTCCTAACCCCCTCCCCTCCCCGCCCCCCGCCCTCCGTCACCGTGGGGAACTACTATTCCGTCATCGGAAGTTCATGCACGTCGGACAATTTAAATTAAACTGTTAAAGGAGACTGATATGGCGTATGGCCGAGCTTTATGGACTTTTATGTGACCGCTCAAAGATACCACTACACTGCCACTACAGTGGCAGCAGGCCATTTCCGATTTGTCTTTGCCTCTGGGTAAATACAAGTCTAAGTGCGAAATCATTGATATGAAAAATGGCGTCCGGCCTCAGGTTCAATTTTCATACAAATCAAACTCCTTTTTCATTTTTACGATAACAGCACAAATCCTCGGCGCGCATCCTTGGCTTGATTGTTTAATATGCTATTGTCAAAAGCGGGAAACTCACATGAATTTATTGCGATGGGGCAACAAGCGAGATATACAATTGGACACTTTGGTTATCGTACGAACCAAATGGAAGTCAGTTTTTTTCATGCGTCATAGGCATTGTCAGAGTAGTCTACTCTGCGAATGTTTAGGACGAATTCATGATCAACAACTGGACCGGACGCATGAAGCCACTAATTAACAATTAGACTTATGAGCGCTCGTAGATTTCATATGAGGTGATTCTGTTGATGAGTGCGCCTGAAAGGCGGCGAATTCAACTATCACCCTCGTAGGAAATGCGCAGAAGCGAATAATCTAATTGTTTTAGGTAGAATTCTTACTAAAATAGGAAGTTCAAATAACGGTTTTCTGCCAGGGTATTTTCTCGACGTATTGATTGAAAGCTTTGGGCGCCTTTAGAAAGATTTCCGCTTCGGATTGAATTGTCATTCGAAATTGAAGTATTGTGGTAACGCGTCGCGCACATCATTTTTTCAGTAATTTCAACTATTTTTTAAGTCGATAAACCGTAAAATGTCCTTCAATTAGTCTTTTTCAGGAATGTAATTGTATCCATTTCCAATCAACGTTTCCGCTAAAACTTGAGCAAAACGAAAAAAAGTCGTCATATTTGTAAACGAGCTCCAGACCACATCGCACACTAATGGCTGATCGATATGTGCCAAAATTGCCCAGCCACTCAGATTACAAGCACTTTGCATTAGTATACTAGTCGACTTCTACTAACGTCCATTAGTAAATGACAATGCAGATAGACTCGTTTTGAAACAGAGGCACCAATAACTCGGAAATGGCGAAAGGTTCTTTTCAACGATCACGGTCACATGGACCGAATTAATTATGCTGGGACGACACGTGGGAATTCCAAGACAAACTCGTTTCTTTGTTTTGAAGGCCTACTTTGTAACTTGCGTCCCAGGCATAATTTGCTGTGTGTCGTACATGGTGACCGGATTGTGCAAAGAGCCTATCGTCTTTGGTTCGTGTAGCCATGTTGGTCGTGTGTGGTACTGATCTCTGGTCCATGATTACATCGGACACCAACATTGAGTTACGTTTTCTACAACACTTTTTGAGTAAGAGGGTGAAAGAAAACCTGTAGGAAAACAAACGAATCAGTCGAGATATTCCTCTTGCGATAGTAGAACGATATATTTTTTGATTTATGTCACGGCTATTTGTGTATTTATTGCAGAGTGTGGTCCTGCCGTTATCGTCTCGATACGAGACATTTTCAAGACAAACGTACAGAACTTTAGTAAGTGTTAATTGTAAAGGTAAAAATGTCGTGCTCTAGGACTGTGGTATGGCGATTGATAACATGACTCACCTATTTCACTTGGCTTTTGAAACTGTATTTCGATTGATTGTATCGTGTTTTGTGGGAACAAAAAAAGAGGTCGCACGCTTTTTATCTATAAACTCCAGAAGAGTGCCGAACCAAGTCTTCCCACATTTGTTTCTTCTCTGTACGGTTCGAAATTGCATCGAGCAACCGCGAACGATTGGTTAAGAAAAATAATGTCCGAAATGTCCGATAGTGTCACCAGCCACCCCCCTCGCGCGTAGACTGTTTTAACTCGTCCCGCAATCTTCTTCTGCGTTAAAGGTCAAACGATAGCCTCTCAGGAGGAAACGCCTAGGCTTCGTGAGTTGACTCATTGTCGGACATAACCACAACAAGAAGCTATTTCTCCAGAAAGAAATAGTGTTTCGTTTCCGGCGAGACATCCAGGCTCAGAAAGGGCTCGTGCTTTTGATATCTTGTGTATGAGAAGTCCCGGGGTGAGGTGGATTTGCGCTAACGCCTGCTTTTGTGAGTCGCTTAGTCGTTCGGGCCCCCCAGAGCTTGGGGTGTTTCGTCGAGGCGGGATCATGTAGTACTTGAAACTATGGTAGAAAAGGAAGAAGACTATAATTAATTCCCAGTTTTCCATATATTACCGCACTTCGAAATGTAATTTATATGTGATACTTTTCCATCGACTTTGCCCAACGAGAGAGGGGGTTCTCCCTTATAATGGGTATAGGTATGTCCAGCATGAGAGGGTATGTTTTTCTTTGAGACATTTAGTCAGAAATAGAGTATCTAATTTGGTCATTTTGTTCTCAAACTGGGCAGGTTTTTGCACGTTAGTCTTGAACTCTTTTCAAAGTGAGAAAACTAGGAGTCCAGGTCAGCGGCCGGTCCAAAGCTAACTGTGTCCCTTTGAGAAACGTAACTAGTAAACGGGTTTCATAGAATGTTTCTTATTTTCTCGTCGGTGTGTCTGTAAAACCTTGAGGGTGACTGAGTAAAAACAATCAACTTTCTTCACCTGAATTACTGTTACAGGCGAACAACTTGTTTTGTACGCGTAATTTACGCTCAGCCTGTTTTCACAGCGGAAGTGATGGTAAAGTTTTGTTCGGGAAATTTGTCCTGACGTGAGATAAAAAGTGTCCATAACTTGAAACGTCTGAAATTTTAAACGAATCCGAATTTTTTTGCGAGTAAATACATCACAGCAAACTTCAGAGGTGGTTCGCCTTCTCTGCGGAACAGGAGGGGGCGATCTTCACTGAAAGGCGAGTCTGAGAAAAAACAGAGGACACGTTACAAACACTCGTTACATTGATATGGTTGTCTTCAGCTACATACCGGGAACAGTGGCCCCGGTCGGGTAACCGAGTCATCTTTTATGTATGGAAAACTCGACCTCCGAGAACCACATGAAGCCACGCGATGTTTACCGGTTCAAACAAAGTATAGTAGTAGCCCTTGCTCGTTTACGAGTTCACTTTATCTTTTCTGATGCTGTTCCCACTGCAGAGGGTTTCTCTTTATTTACCTGCACCAAGTTCTGTCAGCCTTTTTATAGGTATCGTCTCCTTTGTTCCGCCATGCCGTACTTTCGCAAATAAAGCAAGGAAAGAGTTGTTGCTTGAAGTGCAATCAGTCAAACTCTTATTATAATCAACCATGGCAGGCAGCTGATTTTTTGTTTCGTTTCCTCAGAAACGAAACGGTATTGTTTTCAGTTCAGGGGTGAACTATTGTACATAGTGGAGGTAATATCCAATCAGAGTAAAGTTCGTAATTGTAAATGTGAATACGTGGGCCAAAATTCCCGCCAAAATTCTGTGCATGCGAAATGCGAGCTATTTCAATTGTGTGCCTTGCACGAATCGGGTAAGTGTACGATGTGAAGCTCTCTTTTAATCACGGTATATTAATTACACAAGAAAGAACTACGAACTGGACTTCTAAACGCATAGTGTTAGTAGAAGGGAATATATCTTTACGAGGTAGAGAGCGACACGCCACACCAGCGCTATTTGACCCCCAAATTGAGATTATTTTAAGCTGATTGAAGCAGTTAGTTTTGCTTAGTTCAACAAAGAAATGGTACTGTTTTTCGTTTTAGAGTGATTTATTGACATAGTGGGTATGATGTAACGCTTGTAATTCACAAGATAAACATGTGCAGCAAAAACATCCTGTCGAAACTAAATTTAATTTTGAGTCACGGAAACAAAAGGAACTTATAATGGCAGGCAGAAGTAACTGGAGACTTGTATGTGTTAAGTCAGACTGGAACGATGTGATTCTAAAGAAGCGAAGATATCTGTTTCGGTAAAGGTAAAGAATCTGATCCCACCGACGCGTCGGCCAACGCGTCGGCCAACGCGTCGGCCGACAGTCGGCCGACGCGTCGGTCACTTTTTAAACTTGAAACGAAAAAGATGCGTCGGTGGTGCGTCGGCGGTGCGTCGGCGGCGTGTCGGTGACTCATTTGGGCCTTATTGGAATATTGCAATGCTATACGTACCCTTTCCAAACTGAACTGCAACGTCTTCGACAGAAACTTTCAATACGATATGAAAATAAGAAATTTACTTTTAACCGCCATCTTGTTTTTTCGTCCTCTTAGAACCCAGTTCCCATTACGACAAAAGTTATTAGAACCCAGCTTTCATCTCAAGTGTTATTAGAACCCAGTTTTCATCTCAACAAACTCGTCGGCCAACGTGTCGGCCGACTGTCGGTCAACTCGTCGGCCGACTGTTGGCCAACTCGTCGACTTTATCTTTATTCATTTTATCAAACTTAATTAAATACTTTATTGAATTGGCCATTGACTTTTTCAAACTTGTTGGCTCCTAAAGGAGCCGTTTGTTTTTTGTTGGCAGAGCCCTCTAGGAATAGAAGGCATCCTCCAACGCCAGTGGTAACAGCCTCTTCGCGGCGCGAAATCGTTTCACTAACGGCAACAGATCACCCAGCTGTCTTCGGCACTCCCGCTCGATCATTTTCACCGAAAGTTTCGGGTCTCCCAGCCGTTCCAGAGTGCTTTGATATGTGACTTCGTTGACGATTCTCAGCTCCGCTATGCCGATGAATAATATGTCGGGCGACTGCCTTTGGTGAAAAAAAAGCAAAAACGATCAATTAAGAGTTTTAATTTCCGAATCGTGTGAGGAAAATAAATAAACATGTGATTAACTTTGTCGGCCGACTCCCCTTTGGTAACCGACCCTTGAAAAAAAAGAGAAGACCTAGGTACTAGTGTTTCATTTTCAAAATGGCGGTTGTTTAGCTTTCACGTTTTCGTCCTTTCTTATGATGTTGTTCTTGCTTCCAACTGAAAGACGTAACAAAATAAGAGTTAGGAAAGGTAAGTTTTTCGATGAATGCGTCGGTAGTGTGTCGGCCGACGTGTCGGTAGTGTGTCGGTGGTGTGTCGGCCGACGCGTTGGCCGACGTGTTGGCCGACGCGTCGGTGGGATCGGATTCTTTACCTTTACCATCTGTTTCCTTGCGTGATTTAAATGCGATTAAGATCACAATGGCGACATAACTTTGGTCAAATCGGACTTGTCAGGAATAATAATCCCGCCTATTTTCTGTGGATGCTTACGGGAAAAGAATACGCACTTGGAACGCTTGAACGATACTACTGACAGAAACGAAATACTGTGGAAGGTAACTAATTCATCAAATTGTCTTTTAATTAACCTTGCTATATAAGGTTTCGACATTTTATAGATTTAATTGAATTTGTCAAATTTCCGCCACAATTTAAAGCGCGTCCTTTTAAAAGCTTTTAGAGATAACAAACTTTTGTTTTGACGTACCGTGGCTGAGCTGGTTTCCATGAAAACACCGATAGCAATTGTATTTTGGCTTCATAAATAAGCCGAAGGTGGACTGTGTAAATAGTTGCATAACTCTCGTCACATCGTAACACGTTCTTTTTGAAAAGAAAATTATATTGCATCAACGACAACAAAACGAAGAGTGCCGCAGCAGGCACTCGAATCAAGCACTGCCTGGCACAGAAATGGACAAATTATGCGTCAAATGCTTTTACCTCTTAGCGTTATTTAGCTTCACACACAATACTTTGATTTTATGAAAAATAGGCGGGGCCGTGCGGCCCTCTTCCCGAAGCATATACCCTGCTTAATTAATTAAGAACAAAATCTGCGATTTTAAATCCTGCTTATGACCTGTCCCTTAAATTTATGCCCTATCGCAAACCTACCTTAGTGCCTTATATCATAAAGTTTGAGCTTCCTGGATCTCCTGCCTTATCAACTATTGTCTGATTCCTGGTCTTATCAATACTGATGAAAAACTAGCTTCTTTGAAACAGACTTCAAGACTAAAGTGCAAAAACCATGCCCAGTTTGAGACCAAAATGACCAAATTAGATACTCTATTTCTGACCTAAATGTCTCAAAGAAAAACATACCCTCTCAGGCTGGACATACCTATACCCATATAAGGGAGAACCCCTCTCTCGTTGGGCAAAGTCAGAGGAAAGTATCACATATAAATACATTTCGAAGTGCGGTAATATATGGAAAACTTGAATTAATTTATAGCTCTTCCTTTTCTACCATAGTTTCATTACTATATCCCGCCTCGATGAAACACCCCAAGTTCTGGCAACTAAGCGAATCACAAAGCAGCGCATTAGCGCAAATCCCCCTCACCCCGGGACTTCTCATACACAAGATATCAAAACACGAGCCTTTCTGAGCCTGGATATCTCGCCGGAAACGAAACACTATTTCTTTCTGAGAAATAGCTTCTTGTTGTGGTTATGTCCGAAAATGAGTCAACCCTCACGAAGCCTAGGCGTTTCCTCCTTTATAGGCTATCGTTTGACCTTTAACGCAGAGAAGAGATTGCGTGACGAGTAAACAGTCTACGCGCGCGGGAGGGGTGGCCTTGGTGACAATTTCGGACATTTCGGACATTTATTTTTTTAACCAATCGTCGGGTTGCTCGTGCAATTTTCGAACCGTACAGAGAAGAAACAAATGTGGGAAGACTTGGTTCGGAACTATTCTGTAGTTTATAGATAAAAAAGGTGCGACTCTTTTTTTGTTCCCACAAAACAGATACAATCAATCGAAATACAGTTTCAAAACGCCAGTGAAATAGGTGAGTCATGTTATATCGCCATACCACAGTCCTAGAGCACGACATTTTTACCTTTACAATTAACACTTACTAAAGTTCTGTACGTTTGTCCTTGAAAATGTCTCGTATTCGAGACGATAACGGCAGGACCATCACTCTGCAATAAAATACACAAATAGCCGTGACATAAATCAAATATATCGTTCTACTATCGCAAGAGAATATCTCGACTGTCGTTTGTTTCCTACCAGGGTTTTTCTTTTCACCCTCTTCTCAAAAAGTGTTGTAGAAACGTAACCTCAATGTTTGGTGTCCGATGTAATCCTGGACCCAAGACATCGTACCACAACGACCAAAATGGCTACACGAAACCAAGACGATAGGCTCTTTGCACAATCCGGTCACATGGTATGAAATAAATTATGCTGGGACGCAAGTTACAAAGTAGGCCTTTCAAAACAAAAGAAAACGAGTTTGTCTTGGAATTCCCACTGTGTGTCCCAGCATAATTAATTCTGTTCCATGTGACCGGATCGTGCAAAGAACCTTTCGGCCATTTCCGAGTTATCTTGTGCCTCTGTTTCAAAACGAGTCTTATCTGCCTATTGTCATTTACTAATTGACGTTAGTAGAATTCTACTAGTATACTAATGCAAATGCTGTAATCTGATTGGCTGAGCAATTGCACACTATCAGCCATTAGTGTGCAGTGGTTGGAGCTCGTTTACAAAATGACGACTTTTTTTCGTTTTGCTTAAGTTTTAGCGGAAACTTTTGATGGAAATGGATAATTAAATTCCTGAAAAGACTAATTGAAGGACATTTACGGTTTATCGACTTAAAAAAAGTTGAAATTACTGAAAAAATGATGCGCGCGCGTACACAACTTCAATTTCGAATGACAATTCAATCCGAGCGATCTTTCTAAGGCGCAAAGTTTAATAATACGTCGAGAAATAACTGGAAACCGTTATTTGAACTTACTTTTAGTAAGAATTCTACTAAAACAATTAGATTATTCGCTCTCGATTTCTATGAGGTGATAGTTGATTCGGCCTTCGGCCTCATCAACTATCACCTCATAGAAATCTCGAGCTCATAATCTAATTGTTAATTAGTGGTTCATGCGTCGGTCCAGTTGTTGATCATGAATTTCGTCCTAACATTCGCAGAGTAGACTACTCTGACAATGCTATGACGCATGAAAAACTGACTTCCATTTGTTCTTTACGATAACAAAAGTGTCCAATTGTATACTCTCGCTTGTTGCCCCATCGCATAAATTCATGTGTATGTCCGCTTATTGACAATAGCATATTAAACAATCAGCCAATGAGCGCGCGAGGATTTGTGCTGTTATCGTAAAAATGAAAATGGAGTTTGATTTGTATGAAAATGAACCTGTAGGCCGGACGCATTTTCATATCAATGATTTCGCACTTAGACTTGTATTTACCCAGAGGCAAAAGACAAATCGGAAATGGCCTGCTGCCACTGAGTGGCAGTGGTATCTTTTAGCGGTCACATAAAAGTCCATAAAGCTCGAGCCACGCCCATATCAGTCTCCTTTAACAGTTTAATTTAAATTTTCCGACGTGCATGAACTTCCGATGGACGGAATACGAGTTCCCCACGGGGACGGATGGCGGGGGGGAGGGGAGGGGAGGGGGGTTAGGAGGTCTTGTTGTACTCCTTGTACGGGACGCTAATACTTTTCTTTGGTCTTAAAACACCACAGTCGTTAAAGAACGTCGTCTTCTTCTCACCGCATACGCTACAGCAGCATGCTGGAGCCTGGCCGCTTGTCTTTGCAATGTGGTTCTCAGGAAGCTCTCATCCTTCAGTGCGTGCAGTCTGTAAAGAACATAAATACACACTATGTTACGCGCTTGGTCACGTTACGTTACAACAAAGCCTTGCGTAATGGCAATGTTTTAGTACTATGGGTTAGCTTTTCCAGATACGCTTATTATTTTGGCTTGCTAGCGCTCGTAAAAAGTGTAATTTTGGGTCGAGTTTTGCTCTTGTTGGGGCAAAATACGTAAGACTCTCTCGACAAGAAAATAAAAATCCAAACCTCAAAGTTACGGTTTTGAAACAAATTAGTAAAAACTTTCTTCACGACAAAGTTTGGGAAAATCGAATTTTTCGATCCCGCTTAAGTTTAGGTGACCATTAGAGCAACTTGCTCTTAAGAACTGATAAAAAATCGTCTTTACTAACAGTAGAACCGAAAGAACGACTTGATTGCCACTAACATTAAATTCCACTTACGTTTGCTGCAAAATGGTGACCTTCACTTCCCAAGTTTTGTTAACTCTTTCAAGTTCCTTCTGCAACCTTTGACAAAACGAAGAAATTAGCAACTAGACATAACATGACCTCAACCAGAAGCTTTTAATGTACATCTTTTTAGCATTGATAGCCTGCAAGAAGACTCACGTTGGAGCACAAGAGTGCGCGGGGCAGCCGCGAGCGCGAAATCGAGCGGCGAAGCCGTAAGACGGGAAAGACGAAAGACTCCTTCCTGCCGGATCGCTTTGCTCTTCGTCGCTCGCGCGCGTGTCTCAATGGTGAGCCTGCTTGCGGGCTATAGCATTAAAGCCTCTGATTGTCAAGGTGTAAAACCCAAATAATTACGGGAAACACATTGGAACTGATCATTTAGTGATATATCATTGCCATGGAATGATAAACTCGATTGGGAGGTCAGTTTCAGTCTTAGAGATCAGGGAAGCCTAATGTCTCATAAAAGCTGGATCGTCATTCTATTTTCCGTTCCCTGAAGTGCTTGGAAACCAGCGTGCTTAGCATTTATCATTAAACTGATTGGGATGACCACTGAACAATCAAATGGAAAGTTTTTTTCCCCAAAATCAGCAAACCAACCGAACGACATGGCAATTACCATTTGCAATTCGGTTTTTCGTTGTTGTCTTCGGCTGATGAGAGACTGGACACTAGAAAAGGTAGCAAATGGTCAAGAAATTTGCGTCCTCGCATTCCGAACGCAAAAAGAAGACTACTGTGACCTCTGCAAGGAGTTAGTCTACAATTTACGGACGGATTTTCCGGAAAACTTTATGTTTAATTTGACTTTCAAGCGATATTCCCGGATATTTTGGCTAAGTGGTAAGCACCTAAGGTAACCACAGCCGAAGAGAGAATATCACTCAAGAAAGTCAGCAAATGTTCTCCTCACCTTAGGATTTCAGATTTCTGTTTTTTCTCCAGTTTTTGTAATTTCCTCAAAAGTTCATCCTTCTCAGACTCACTGAGTTGAGGTTTTTCCTAAAGTAAGAGGAATACACAGGCAAAAAAATAAATACAGGGATAGAGAAATAATGAAACCTAAAAAGAGTTAGAGGAAGCGAGTTGTTTTGTAACGAATGCGCGAAAAAAAGCAAAAAAAAAAAAAGTATAATGGGATTCTAAATAGGCCACACGGTTCCGATTTCTAAATTACAATCGCGAGAACACGTGCAGTTTTACGCACACCATCGAGCAAATGTTTTTGATAAGAGCCATTTAAGAACGATCTCGTTACACGAACAGGAAAGTGCCCCTTTAACAAAGAAGACCGCAACAGTTAGGCTACAAGACAACTATAAGGTGTCGTGTGTGACAAGAAGACAGGGTTTCTGTAAAAGACTTCCACTACTACTCCAATTAACAAATTGAGCTCAGGTTTTCATGTCTGTCCTGTTATTGATCATGAATTTCGTCATGACTTTGTCAAAGTAGCAGTGGATCCACGAGAAGAAAGCTTTCGAGTCGTGTTAGAATTTTGACCTTTCGCCTTTCGCCTAATGAAGCATATTTGCCGACAGACGTAACTGAAATAACAGCTATGCCAAAAAATACTTTAAGTGCTTAGCATCAAAGATTTAGCGTGTGTTTCGTTCATGGGATAAAAACTTAAAATACGGTTCACGTACTAACAAAACTGACAAATCTGGGTGACAAACAATGCGCTGAGTTAAGTGTCACAACATATGCTTAGTCCTTAACTTTGGTTTCATCTTTCGGCTGAAATTACTACGTATCCTCAGGTCCTTTCATCATTACCACAACATCCAACATGGCGTCGAAAACAATGGCTGACAATACGCAATGATACTTATAACACAGTACAATAAGTGCAAACCTAAGAAACTTATGAACTGAGATGACACTTTCATATCAGTGTAGAATTAGGCTTTGGGCACCTAATTGCGTCCCATTTTCCCCATTATTTTCTTTCGTCATTTACACATTTTGGGAGACTGGCGATCGTTTGCTTAAACAGCCTTTGGTACATACGGTTACAAGTTTTAACCTATGTTTTAATACCGCGCTACAAACTTTGAAACGTTCCCCAAAGCATCCGAAATCGATAAGTCTTTTCTATAAAATCGTACGTAAATACACAAGAAAGCGCTCACAGCCATTTATAACGCGACCTAGTTGTATTCAAACGGCAGAGTTATACTGCAACTTGATTAAATTGGACTTTCATACACTTGGTAATCGAATTGAACTTGAAAAAACTGAACTCGAAAAAATTGAACTTGGGAAAACCAGAAAAGCTATGCAAAACTGCATCCCAATTCTCCGATAACCCCTTTAAAATTCACCCCACCTTACCATTCGCTGGAGCCTGGAACTAGCCATGAAGCCTGGCGCGTATGCGGTGATCTGACCGGCGGCGAGTGCTCGTCTGGTGACGGTGGTGCTTTCAGTTCGTGCAGGGATGAACTTTTGGTGCAGGCACGTATGAAGTGTAATGAAGTAATGTGCAATGTGCAGGTTAGTTGAGATATATTAGTCTGAACGTGTGGATAGACACTGCCTTCTACACTGACATCTGCCTGCTAAAAGACGCTTTCGGCGAAATTGTGCGCACGATCTGCTTGCCTACCTGACTAACAGTCGCCAGATTTCACTATCTCCGTGCAGCTGGTTAAATCGCATCTACAGAACAGAACTTAATCTTCATTCATAGAACGCGTCTTTTTGATAACCTTGCTTTACATGAATTGTATTGTCACGCAAGGCTTTAATAACATTACGTGACGTGAATCGTACCGCAAGAATTATCCGCCTCGTGACCATGAGCAAATTCAAATGTCCGCCTTTCTTTGCGTGACAAGAACTGTATTTTCTTCTTGCCCAGCTCATCTAAACTTGTGAGGCATAAATTGGACCAAAATGGCAACTTAATAACAAATTCCTTCCCCTTGTACCATTTCTCAGTTTTGACTACACATATAATACAGTTATATGAAATTCTTCCTTTCTCCAAAATTAGTACAGAATCAACAATTGCTGGTTTTCAGTGTCACGCCATTCAAAATAGATGAAAATAAAAAATCAAAACCGTTCAATAGAGTAAGTCCAGAATCTGGAAATAGAGAGAAGGTACATATGCAAAGACTCTCGCCAACATTCAGGTCACAGCAATTTTTCTCATGGAAGATATGCGAAGAAACGTTT
Source organism: Platygyra sinensis (assembly GCA_019787425.1). Taxonomy (NCBI): domain Eukaryota; kingdom Metazoa; phylum Cnidaria; class Anthozoa; order Scleractinia; family Merulinidae; genus Platygyra; species Platygyra sinensis. The sequence continues at coordinate 14,776 of JAHPZR010027938.1, forward strand.
TCCCCAAATTTATATGGGGAACATGGCGGCCGGAAACCAGCAGAAACATCTGTCACTGAATTTTGCTACGAAAGAGTGAATTTATCTCTCGAATAACTCAAAAACGTAACAATAGTACTTTATTCTAATACAAGAACTGTTCAGATAGCCGAATTCCCCGAAATAAGTCACCTTTTAAACCAACATAACAGCACTCTCGCCCGTCATGTAAATGTCACGTCACGCAAGGCTTAGAAATTCAAGCGTAGTCTATCACTAAACCAAGAACCCATTCGGAGTGAAAATATGTGTGAATATTAGCTTTTAGCTGCTCTTATACAGCATGAAAGTAAAATTTCAGGAGGATCAATATTTCTGAAGTTTGAAATTTAGTGACGTCATGTGAAAACCAGTAATAACACCACAAGCTGTATGTTTGATGCTAATAACATTTCTGCAGCAAGTTATATGTCACATTAAGTTTTATCGTCTGCAGTTTGACTTCAAAATTACTTCAACGCCATCAACGTCAATAACAAGTCGGAAAAGTCATGTGCCATGATACAAGAATAGTCACAAGAATATTTTCAGGCTGAAATCAGCAGAAAAATAAGAATATTCAGCCTGAGTCGGAAAAGAGCAATACTTTTATAGGAAATAAAACAGTATACTTTGTATCTTTTTTCTCTCAAACACACACGTCGTTTCTTTCATACTATTCCAAGATCAAAAAAGCGTTAGACAACGTCGTTCACAAGTAGCATCAGAACCTTCTAAACTCGCCTACGAGGTACGACATCAACATAACCAAAAGACAATAGCCACATATACATAAGCTGTACCTATCAAAGCCCCCCAAAATACATACTGCACAAAAAACGGTATACATTACCCGGAAGCGTGTATCCGAACAAAAGCGGAACTCTGCGTACATACCTGACAAACACTAGCTGCCTATACATGTACTGGTGTAACTGGCGAGAAAGAATGCTATATACCTAACACAACCAAAAGCCTGATATACTTAAAGAAGCAGTGTCACGAGGATTTTGCTGTTTCCAATTTAGGTTAATTCTGCGCTTAAATCGTTAATTTGAGGCTTTAATCACAAACAAAATGCTTCTGTAAAGCTACGACAAAGATATCAAATGAATTTTATCAGAGAGGGCTAACCATAATAAATTTCCTGAGGATTTTTGGAACACGTAGCATCAAAACTCGAAAAAATTGGCCAATATTTTCAAGTTTCAATCCATTTCCATCCATGGTATCCGTAGCGACAGGCGACAGAAAACAGTTTCAGTACCTTCGAAAATAGTCTGATAGCAAAACTAGATCATTAGTTTTGGAGTTCGATTGATGCTAAGACACCTTCGGGCTTTTTATAAAGTTGCCAAATAGCGTGACAGTGCCCCTTTAAATATGCAACTGTTACAAAACAAAAGCGTATGCAAATGATAACACTGACAGTACCTAAAACACGTTACAAAAGCCTTCAGACTGGGTAGGAATTCTTAACCCTTCTGCTAACATTACAAATACTAAGAACACAATATGTACTGTACCTTTGTTTGCTGGCTTTCCATCAGCCTTCTTTTCTCTTCAAGAATCTGCTGTTCCTTGACCTTTTGATCATGTGCTTGCTGCAGCTCTTCCACTTGTTTGCGTGAAGCTGCCATTAGCTGTCTCGACGAGAATTGGGAGAAAAAGTCAACTTGAGGCTGATTTTTATAATTGAAGTTCACAGTAGTGTGATAACAAGGCTGCCCGGCAAAAAATACTGTTCATGTAACTTAAGTGATACACTGTGGTCTTCAAACGGAATTTTTAAAGCTGAGTAACCACGTGTACTTATGATGTTAACTCGTGAGCTTAGCAGACAGTCAAAAATCGCGGGCAAATTGTTTAACTACATGTAGTGTGGAAAGCGCGGGGAAAATCTGGTAACTGATGGAAAAGTCCAGAGCGATAAGGAAGGAAACAGCTGTCTAACTGATAGAAAACGTGGCAATTCCCGGGCAACTGGTTGAAATCACAGCGGGAAAAGTCGAGCAACTGGTCAAACGTGCGGATGATAGGAGTTGTGAGTGACTGACTGACAGATCCAGTACCTGATTGGCTGTATGAAGGAAACGAAACAGAGTTGGTACCCTTTAAGTTCTTCAAATCCATGACTTTCCAAAACCTTTCCCACTTTCTCCATAATGCTGCGCCAACTTTCGAAAATATTCAAAACTAACCTTGTTTTAGGTTGCTTTGGGACAGAAACATCATTCCAAAAGACACAAAGATGAGCCGAATAAAATTGGGCCCAAGCTGTACTGCCTTTTGCTCACAACACTCATAGCAATTCTTGTTTGTCAGTCTATCGCATGTGTAGCGATGCATGTACCAGACTTAACTATTATTTTAATGACTTTCCATGGCCGAAAATTAAATTCTATGACTTTTCATGAGTCCTGGAAAACGAAATTCGTGAATTACACGACTTTCCGGGTTTTCAATGACCCGGTTTACGATGCACCTCAAAGTTTTCTGTAAACAATAACACAGATCTTTATAACATACATTGTTTT
>JAHPZR010027941.1:0-16776 GCA_019787425.1 Platygyra sinensis
TATATGTAATCGCATGGACCCGAGGGCTATTAAGCATATGATTTGAAGTATTTACAATATTGTCCGAGTCGCGTAGCAAAGAGGCCGAGCAATTCGGAAAACTTTGAAAATACAAGTGAAATTAATCACATAAAGGGCAAAATTCTGTACAAAGGACAACTTTCAAGGTCTTGTGGTCGCGTAAACAGGTTTGCCTGTTGTCATTTATAATCGAGCAATACGTACTCAGCAATGGTTTAATTCACTAAAGGCAATTTCACGTTAAAGGGGTATTGTCACGCTATTAGGCCACTTTATAAAAAGCTAGAAGGTGCCTTCGCATCAACTGAATTCCAAAACTAATGATGTAGTTTTGTTAGCGAAGACTATTTGAATGTATGGAAACTGTTTTCTATGGCCAATTTTTTTTTTAAAGTTTTGATTCCACATCGGTTCCAAAAATCCTCAAGAAATTTATTATGGTTAGCCCTCTCTGATAAAATTCGTTTGATATCTTCGTCGTAGCTTTACAGAAGCTTTTTGTTTATGATTAAAGCCTTAAAGTAATGATTTTAGCACAGAATTGACCTAAAACAGCAAAATCCTCGTGACAATGCCCCTTTAAGTAATGTAATTTTATTCACCTGTTTTGCGAAGCTTATAACGGCGTAAAAACTAAGCTCAGGCTTACTTCATCGATCGATCAAAAGACGTGAACAAATGTCTAAACGAGCTCAGCGGTTGCGGAAACTCAAAACGTTAGCATGATGTAGATGCGGTAAGGATATGGGACATCTCTTTCCTACATTATCTTTATTTAGTGATTGATCGGAATAAAGATCTTTTCCCCTGGTTATTAGCGTCTTAGTCTTCGCCTTTTCGCCTTATTTCTTCGTTGACCCTGGGGGGCCTTCTCAGCGCCCTTTATTCTGATCTATGATCAGAGCTGGGGGCAGTGAAGAATAAGGGAGCCCCACCCTCCTTTTCTTGTTTTTGTATTTCCGTTTTCTGTTTTTCCCAGGATTTCGCGGTTGCCACTACAAGCAATCCTTGCCGTCCCAAACCCTGACGTCAAATGGTGTGATATCCAACGGGCATCCCTTATTCTTCATTGGCCCCACCGTACGGTGCCCTTGTTAGTAGAGATCCATCCCTTGTAGACCTAGCCCAATTGCGTCTTAGACACCCCAGATTATTTCCCAAGCGGCCAGTTTACATAATCATGTTGACTTCAGGGAGGATCTCTTTTCTCAAACTGGTTACGCTTGTTCCTCAATATGATTTGCTACAGATAACTCGAGAGGGAGTGAGAGTTTGATAGTTTCTTCCGTCATTTCAAGGGAAGAGTCAAAGGGAAAAGTTATGATTCCGCCTGTACCGCCATTTTCTATTTTGCCGAACTCCCCTTGCTGCCATCAGTTTACTGATTTCGTCGATACTACAGTCTTAGCCTGGGGTCTCTCAGGGCGTTATCAAAGTATGCGACAAGATTGGTGAATGCTCTCCTCCTCACTTAGTCTTCCCATTGACAGTCGAACCATCTAAGTCGCGTTTATGCCACGACAAGCGTTTTCTTAATTTTATGGATTCATGATCTCCCTTTCAAGTCAGACCACCTCCCAGACCTGCCTCGTTATGTCCTCCCAGGGTATTTCCAGACAACATTTGACGATAAGAGTGGATACCAGCTCCTCAGGATTCACCCAGACCTCCAGGAATTCATAAGTTTTTCCTGGAAGGGCTTACTATTCTTCTTTCTGCACCTTAGTTTTCGGGTGGAAGGCAAGTGCCTTTTTATATCACAACGTTGGCCTTGTGATCACTAGTGCCAGCGCGGTCGTTGGCCCTACCTCTCTCGCAGTACATTGCTGACAGACACGTGGGCCAGTTATTCCTATCCGGCCCAGCACTGATTTGTCAGCCAAGTCGCCAACTCGAACGAGCAGCAGCCTTTATTTTGTTATTCCTTATGATCTGTTAAGAGCAGAGGACTGTAAATATCGAGAATTAATTTTCAAAACTGAAATTACGGATTTCTTCATGTTTTGCCAGGAGAAACCTTTTGGTCAACTATTTTCGAAAATAAGGCTAAAACTTGCCTGAGAGTTTTTGATTTTGAGAAATCCAACAAAAAGTAAAATTGCGGTTTTCGTGCTGCGATTGCCAGAAATTCAGCCGAAACCTTAGACATATTCACATCAATATGATCTTTTACATGTATGTTTGATATCATAATTACAACACAAAAAATGTAAAAATAGTGCCAAGAACTGCATTTTCACTCCGGGTTAGAGGCGCCCGAAGATTCATAGTTTTTACACTTTGAAAAAAAACTAAATATAAGGCATCTTTGAAGGCAACTTTCGTACCTTGGTACATAGAAATGCAAGTGAAAAATACATTTTTGCAAAGCCCTATTATTGCTTTACAACATATAAAAAATTCAGCTTGGGCAATTGAAAAGCTGCATAAGAAAACATGTGTAAGAAAAGGCTTTCTACGCGTACCGTAGAATTCCGAAAATAACGGCCCCCCCGAAAGTAACGTTAATTTTTTGTCCTCCTATTAAATCCCGAAAGTAACGGTCTCCCGAAAGTAACGGCCCCCCCGAAATTAACGGCATTTTAAAAAATTACCCCCAAAACGGTAACAAAACAACTGTGACTGTTGTATTTAAAGTTCATTTCAAACATTACTTTCCGTCGGCTTACAAAGCGATCTTATATATCTTAAAGAATACCGTGACCGTGTTTAACGAAACATATTCAGCTGGAACGAGAGAAATACAAATAATGTCTCTTCTTTTAGAAGTAACTCAAACAAGAAAAACACCAAAGTTTGTCATGAAACCGTGATTATTTTTCAATGTATACCGATTAGAAAACTAGAACTTGCAAAAATTCTCAGATTATCTTGGAGCACATGCCGTTGACTAAGAACGTTTAAAGAATTGTTTGTGCATGATTTGATCTGTGAAGGAAACTTACGAACGCTGCGATACTTTATTGAAATTAATTTGTCAGTGAAGAGTCAAAATGTTCTGTACATTTTTAGCAATCGTGTATGTATAGCGTACCGCTTAAGGTAGTCTGTTTTGTTTACTGTTTGTTCATCTGGTTACGAACAACATTGTAGGAATATGCCTAAATGGAATAGCTTTTAAATTTCATAATACGTGCCTTCTTTGTCTGAGACCATTTCTAGTAACAAACGTTTTTTACCTATCCGAAAATAACGGCTACCCGAAAGTAACGGCTACCCGTAAGTAGCGGCCCCTTTTGCCGGCAAAATTCGAAAGTAACGGGGATCGTTACTTTCGGAAATCTACGGTAATTTACACTACAATTGCGAGCGTCACGCAATCACAATTTTTACCCGCGTTTAAACGAAATTCAACGCTCAAAAAATCACTCTGGTACATGGTTTCACCCAATAAGAGTACATTCCGGGGAAGGATCAATCACCTTAATTACACATCGGCCGAAAAAAAAAATGGGGTAAAATTAAAACGGCGAATTCTGAGAATATTTTCGAAACATGTCACTTGAGTCAAGTATGGGCGACCCTTTGACCTTTCATGTCATTCGAAAAGTAACACCCGGCAGCTCTTAATTTGACTTTCATGCGTCGGAATAGGCGTTCTTTTTTGTTTCGATTGCTTTACTATAAACATATTCTCAAGTAGAAGAAGTTAGGCTTTTTGAGTTTAGAGGCATATGCTCGCGGTACAAAAAGAACAACCGGAGTATTTTTGAAATATGACCCACTTCGCATTTAGACGGTTACGATAAGGCCCCCCCGAAGGGGGGGGTACTTGACCGATGTTTGGGTACAGGGGTACAGGGGTGCCGCCGAGGGTTTGAAATCCTGACCCTGTTTAGGACAAAAATACGCTAAAACCCTACCCTGTGTAGAACAACAACCTCCATTTTAAGACCCTGTTTAGGACAAGCGACAAAATGCACACTCTCTGGTTTTACAGGAATTTACACTGTTTAATAAGTCATTCAAATGGAGAAATCATGCTCGATGCGTCTAAAACCAAGTTTGTTGCGTCTCTACACTTAAACTAAACAAAAAGCCGTCAAAAAATTAGTTAGCGTAGCAAAATGTCGTCATTGCATCTATAGAAAGTTGATTTTTTAATAGCAAATCAAAGAGGAATGATTTCTTCAATTCTTGTATAATAATAAGTGGAACTTTTTTTGAGGTTAATTTTATTTTGATTAAAGCACCAATAGAACTTTTACAGAGAAAAATATCCCTAAACAATATATATATCAGCGGGATCCCTCATGTCTGCGCGACACAGTGACATCTTTCTTTCATCGCGTAATCCAAGACAAAGAAACTAGACCTACCATATGTAGGTTTACTCAGTTGATATTACGCAAATCAGGAAAAAAAATGCGTCGCTTCTCTGCCGCTCGATCGCATGCTCTTTCAACTTCTCTCAGGCTCCGGGTCGCAGGCTAAGAAAGAAAGAGACTACTCGCAATCTGGGTTAAAGTCTCTCGGCTCGTAATCAACTAGCACTACCCTGTTTAGGACAGAGGCAAGTCGAATTGTATATCCTGTTTAGGACGGCGAGGCCAAAAAACCATACCCTGTCCAGCGGCACATCCCCGTATAGCCCAAATAAGGGAGTACCCCCCGGGGATAAGGTCCGGTTTAAACGTCTCATTTTACATGCGCCGAATCGAATTGCCAAATTAATGCATGTAAAATGCGACGTCTAATTAATTAAATGCGACATATTTCAATTCGATGCGAGTCAGTCGAATATTCGACTGATCCAGTCGAATATTTGACTGAAGTTCGACAGTTGACTTAAACGCCGCATTTTACATGAGCCGAATCCAATTGAAATCATGTTAAATAATTTATGTCTGCTCGAATGGGAATTTAAAACACGTCGCTCGCGCTTAGCAATTTTATTTGGCAAAACAATGCGACGTTTAAGTCAAATCAGCCGAACGTATTCATTCGAGTCGACTAAAATTAGTATTTGATTCGGCGCTTGTAAAATGCGACGTTTAAACCAGGCCTAAGGCCGAACTTGATCGCCGAATTACACATTTAAATTCACTTTTTGAAAACGGCAGTATTAATGAGATGAGGCAACAATCAAATAATCTAATTAATGCTCAGGAATTATTACTTCTTACCATAGAGTGTTTCCTGACAGGAATGGCAGTTTTAGCAAACTACAGAGCGAGAGCACCTCGCTATGTCGCACGTGACAGTAACGTAACGTCGCGGGTACGAAATTGGAGGTTGAAAGGAGCGGGGCGGGGGAAGGTTGGGGAAGGACAGCAGTGAACTGATGGTTTCTCGTACTGTAATTGCACATTTTGACTGGCGAGTGCACGGGTGCTCTACAATATGCCAAACTGACCGGTCACAGATCGGTGGGAATACCCGACGAAAATGGAACGACATTGTACCCTCGACTCTCACCCTCCACAATTAGATACACTCTCCCTAATTAGGCAAAGAATCGGTTTGCGCGACGAATTTCGGGATACTCCGACCGAAATTAAATAAGTGGACCACCTCCGGGGGTGACCCCTAATATTCCAGTCATAAAAACCGAAACGGCCTTTCGACCAAAACTGATTTCCGGAATCTTTGCAAAATGGAAAGCGTCCCCATTTTTAGGATTGTATTAAATAAGCAGCTTAAAAACGGTTTGTATAACTCAAGATCTGTTATATCCTGGACTGGATCAAAGAAGTAGATTGTCATGTTTCGCTGCGTTAGTTGAACTCCATGATGTAATTAAGATCGCTCGGATAATGATTCAGATGATAATATAGGCGAGTGTGCGCACGAGCTTTACACAAGATGTAGGCACAAAATCGATTGGCTCATTTAGGGTGACATCGTCCGATTTTGAGCAGCTGGAAGGCCAAGAACAAGTCAAGGGAAATAAATGTGAAATTCTGTTTATAGTTATGTGATGCGATGGAAATTAAATCAATCAAGTTAACTCCCCCTCCCCGGTTCCAGCTTTCAGCGAAGAACTCCCTGTAAAAACACTGGGAGGCTCTGCCCGAAAAAAGGTGTAGCAAGTTCCTGAAAAAAAGGATGCCGTCTGCCGACTTTAGGTAAGTTAAAGGACAGCACCTTTCATGGATGTTATATGAAAGAGTTATCCTGTCAGTCAAAAGAACAAATAGCGAATCAAAGGGTAAGCGTTTAGAAGTCGGTTGGGAGGCTGAGAGCCTCCCCTCTATGAAACTTCCCTCTACATTCCTCCTGCCCTCTCCTCATCCTGAGCAGGTGAAGAGTGACTGGCAGTGCATTAGAAAAACACCAAAAAAGAAAACATGGTTCAATGAAGCTGAAAAGAAGTAAATGGAAGAAAAATTTTAACCTCATGTTTTTGTTCTAGAAATTACTAGCTAAGGGAAAGTTCATTCAATATGACAGGGGGGGGGGGGGGGAGGATGAAGATTTTAAAACTCGAAGCTTGAAATTTTAGCAGCCCCCCTCGCTAGCGGTTCAATTTTTTTAGGAGCCCCTCCCCCCCTTTGGTAGTAAAAATTTCAGAGCCCCTCTCCTAGCCCAACAATTTTTTCAGAGCCCCCCTTCGGGTGTGTTAAACTTTCCGGAGCCCCCCTCAATATCTTCATCCCCCCCCCCCCTTGTCATATTAAATTAACTTTCCCTAAATGACCAGGTGTTCAGTTCGGCCAACGCGAGTACAAACGTCGCGCTTCGGCAGTAATATGCTTGCTTGATCCAATCAATTATATACAAAATCTCGTCACATGCACAGACAGTTTCAAAGGTCTTGTTAAGACACTTCGTGAAAATCCACTCGCCAGCCTGTTCAATGCTCCCAAACCCCCACCTACTGCTCCCACTACAGGTATTTCCCGGCTAACGCTACGTTACGTTACTGTCACGTGCGACATGGCTCAGTGCTTTTGCTATGTGTTTTGCAAAAACTGTCGTGGTTTCTTGTCAGGAAAAACTTACCAGGGTAAGGAAAAATTCCTAAGCGTTGAGTGCATCATTTGGTTGTTGCTTCCTTGTTAATACTGCCGTTTTCTAAAACTTAATGATGTAGTTCGGCGATCAACTGCAGCTTATCGTAACCTTCTATAAAATGCTAGACAGGTCAAATTTCGAAAATCTTATTTAATATATTGCCGGTGGATGCCTCCAAATCCAAAAGCCCAACTTTTTCTTCATTAGGATATTTTAGCATAGGAAACGAAAGCAAAAACACGTGTATTCCGACGAATGAAAGTCAGGTTAAGCCCTGCCGTGTTTCGATTTTCGAATGTCATGGAAGGTCAAAGGGTCGCCCAATACTCGTGACCTGTTTTGAGAATATTTTCAGAATTCGCCGTTTTTTTTCGGCCGATGTGTAGTTGAAATGGAATCTTCGGGCGCTTCTAACCCGGAGTGAAAATGCAGTTCTTGGCAATATTTTTACATTTTTTGTTGTAATTATGATATCAAACATACCTGTAAGAGATCATATTGATTGACCAAGCCGTCTTTCTCTGAGAGTGATGTGAATATGTCCAAGTTTTCGGCTGAATTTCTGGCGGTCGCAGCACGAAAACCGCAATTTTACTTTTTGTTGGATTTCTCAAAATCAAAAACTTTCAGGCAAGTTTTAATCTTATTTTCGAAAATAGTTGACCAAAGGGTTTCTCCTGGCAAAATATGAGATGAAGAAATCCGTAATTTCAGTTTTGAAAATTAATTCTCGATATTTACAGTCCCCTGGTCTTAACTTTACAAAGAGCTCTCCACAGTTAAATTCCTGGGTTTGCCTTTTTAGCCCTTCTGGATAAAAGGAGAAATTTAAGGCGTTGCGTCACGAACTCCTGGAGTCATCTTTTGCACCCGTAAAGAGCAGTGCAGCGTTTCGCGTGAAAAGCACTATCATTTAGTCTTGCAATCCCGGCTTGTAAGCTGTATGTGTGGGAGATGTTCAAGGCTATCGGCGCAGTTGCCAAGAACTCGAAGATCTCTGTTCCAATCCAGGGACCTTTGCAACAAGTGGATTTTCTTGGACAGCTTGTCTGGTCATATGCCTTGGCAGTCGGAACATCATCGCCATCCCGTGCCTTGACGGACATTGTTTGTTCTTAGTCCGACGAGACGTGGGCCCAAGCTCAAACGCCATTTGAGCCATACACATATGACTTGATGTCTTTGGACAGCAACTGTCGTAGAGGAAGGGATGGAAGCTTTTTGCGTCTTTACTCACCTTGGTCGACACCGTATTCTTCGGGCGTTAATATTTTCGCTCAACCAATACCAATTGAACATAACATCTATGTCTTTCCCCCTTTCGTTATCGTGGGACCGTTACTGCGGTACTTTTTTGATCAACACCAGCGTTTCGGTTTTACCGTTGTTGTCCCTCGTCTACACCCGCATCACTATTGGTTGGCAGTACTCCATGCTGTGGCAGTAGATTCTTTTCTTCTTGGGCGGAAAGGTGATCCGGCCTTATTGCTTTTTCCCTCCCGCGCCTTCCCGGATTTCGTTGCTAGGCCCTTGCTTTGAGATCTATGGGTTTTTCTTTAACTGCTCCTGGTAAGCTTTGTATTTATGCTTGTCTCTATAGATTGAACGCCCATAGAAGCCTGCCTGCCGATGTCCCGCCTGCTCTTGTCCAAACGACAGTGACGCGAACTTTTGCCAGGCCTGCGGTAAACATTTATCGCTTGAGCCACCGTAACGGACCCGTCTACATGCGGACATGCCTTTGATAAACAAGCCCTTTACAGAGTTCCAAGAATCATATAGGGACAAACATTATGAACGGTAAAATGACTCTTTATTAAGGGCCTCATTACATGAGCTGGGCTGGCCCGGTTAGCCGGGCTGCTTTGGTGTGCGGAGATGACTTTCAGCCCGGTATTACATGCGGCGAGCCAGCCCGGTTGATGGCTGATGCGATGAACTCGGGAGACCGGAGCAAGCTTGATTTGGGTGTGACGAAGGGCTAATGAGCCAAGCTGGCACGGCAAACGCGATTTCATGGAAAAATCGCAGCCCGGTTAGCCGGGATCCCGGCACCGCGATACCGGGATCTCGGCTAACCGGGCTGGCCCGATTGTCATGTAATCGCGAAGTTAATTTTTATGCCGAGACCCCGGCAAACTGAAACAGCCCGGCACATGTAATCAGGCCCTGAGAGGTTCAGCTATCAAGTTTCTTGCGCTCTCTTGTACCTCCGAAGAAACCCTCTGCTGCTACCGCGGAAGATATCGTCAAGTTTTTGATTAGCAAGGACGCCACGGGAAAGCAGAAACTCCATGTGGACTTATGCTCTCGTAAGGCCTGTAGTTGCCCTAAGCGTCTGGCGGCCGGAACTGTCGATTCATATGTAGGGAAACTTAACCCGTTGGCACATCCCAGTGTTAAAGAATATCTTAAAATGCCTATGAAACGAAATGGTGATGGTCCAGCACTTATGGGACGAAACTGGTTGTCCGTTCTTAGACTTGATTGGAAGCAGATCAAGCAGATTTCCCTGGAACCGCGCGACAACGCAGAAAAACTGGTTTCTACGTACGCATCACTGTTTGATGGGACCCTGGGCACAATCGAGGGAATGACGGCTCATCTGAAGCTCAAGGAAAGTGCCACCCCGCAGTTCTTTAAGCACAGACCGGTTCCCTTTGCCTTGAAAGAGGAGATTGCAGAGGAACGTAAGAGGTTGGAAAGAATCGGTGTATTGGAGAAGGTGGAATTCTCCGATTGGGCTACGCCTATCGTACCAGTTCTGAAACCGGATGGCACCGTGAGGATCTGTGGTGATTATAAGGTCACTATCAACCCTGCTTTGGATGTGCCCGAGTACCCCATGCCTACGGCTGAAGAATTATTTACGCAGCTGAATGGTGGTCAGAGTTTCTCTAAACTAGATTTGTCCTCAGCATATCAATAAGTGTAACAGTTGTTGCATAAAAAATCCAGGCAATATGTCACGATTAACACTCATCTGGGACTATACCGTTATACGCGTCTACCGTTTGGAGTGGCGGCAGGTCCAGCCATTTTCCAGCAAACAATGGACTCTATATTGAGTGGCCTTAATGGAGTCGGTGGTATCCTGGATAACGTAATCGTAACTGGTCCAAACGACAAAGAGCATCTTCGCAATCTGGAAAACAATGTCAAGCTTTTGAACAGCATGGGTGTGAAATGGAAAAAGCCAAAGTGCGTGTTTATGAAGCCTTCAGTGGAGTATTTAACGTTCGTGGTGCACCACCATGGAATTCATCCTTCACCACGCAAGGTACAAGCCATCCAAGAAGTTCCAGAGCCGCAGAATGCAACAGAACTGAAATCTTTGTTCAGGCTGTTTAATTATTATCGTAAATTCATTCCCGATATGTCAACACTTGTCCACCGGTTGAATCGCTTGTTGATGTTCGACGCACCTTATACCTGAACGGAAACCTGTCAAGTAGCCTTTGAGAAGTTGAAATAATTGCTCCTTAACTCGTCTTTGTTGGCCTACTACATATATGACCCAAATAAACTAGTTCGGTTGGCTGTCGACGCCTCATCATATGAATTAGGGGCAGTCTTGACACATGTCTTTGATGACGTGAAGGAAAACCAATCGCGTATGCTTCCCGCAGTCTCTCAGCAAGTAAGCAAAATTATTCAATGATCGAGAAAGAAGCTCTGGCAATAGTGTTTGGCATTAAGAAACTCCATCAGTACCTGTTTGGAAGACGTTTATTGCAACCAGAAAACACACTCCTCTGAAGTATCACACACCTATTTCTGCGCTAAAGTGTAAATAGTCCGAATATTTTGTGCCTTATTAGGCCTGGTAACAGGATCCATGTTTTCGTATAAGCCTGGTGTTTTATCAGAACCTCCAATGGCTTTATTAACATGGTTTTAAACTGTTAATGGCCCTCTCGTCATACGGGGGATGAATTGACCTCACAACTTTTAAGCTTCCTTAAAATTCTTACCTTTAAAGAAAAGAACTGTTGTGTATTTATTAACTCCAAATAATCTAAAGCACTTATTGCGAAAATGCCTACTACAAGATCATTAAACAGCAGTTTTGTTGAATGGTCACAAATAATACTGGATAATTCATTATCGCAATCGAAGCTACTTTCGTCCCCAATTAGGTCACTTTCTTTTATTCCTTCTTCCTCTCTTTCTTTTTTTATTTTTTTCAATTTTCATGTGAATGGTTATTTGCAAAGAAATGACGTCGCACAGCCGGATTTAAATGACACAAAATAATGAAACGTTTCACTTACAATGAACCACAAGTGTCGTGTGTTTTTCACCCAGGGGTGTACTGGGGATTTCAAGTGACGGGGATCATGGAATGGAGCCAAAAGTCAAGACCCAAAAAAATCCCTTGGGCTTCCAGCAAAACCCAAAAAAATCCCTGGACCAAAAATAAACCCCAAAAAATCCCACGCCGATTTTGTGGCCTTAAAAAGTTCCACAAAGGGGTAATGCCACGGGACAAATAATACAGACTATTGTATAACACGTGCAATGTAAAGCAACACCATAGTTTACTATTAAACAACAGCAAAACACGTTTACTTTTGTACTTTATTCGCAGAACTACACATCCAGGGCACTACCGATTCATTTTAATACCCCCAAAAAATCCCTACTCAAATCAAGCTACCCAAAATACTTGTCAAATTTTCGTTCCCAAAAAAATCCCAGAATCAAAAATTTCAAACCCAAAAAAATCCTTCGATCATCCCCGTCACTTGAAATCCCGAGTACCCCCCCCCCCCAGGGGTTTTTCATCATTTCCTGCTGAGTTGTTGGCTCTACAGTGTACTGTCCACCATCCGCCCTGTTTATACTACTGAACACCAGTAACGCTGTTTTCTTGCCTGAACTTTTTCACATTTCCATTTATGATCCATTGTACATCTGGGTCTGGTGTGCCTGATGTACAGGTGATATTCACTGAGGATCCATTATTGTAACTTGCTGGTTCTGAGGGGATGCTTATCTGTGGTGCCTCTGGAAAAAGTAATTTGTGTAAGGCAGTGTAAATAGCCTTCAGTAAAAAAAGCTCGAGTCTGTTCTCCATTCAAGACTGATGCCATGCATCCTAATTGTCTATGTCATACTGTTACATGTAGGTTACAATATTCATTGCTTTGGTAAATCCCTTAAAAAATGGAATTGCGTTGTTACAAATTGAAGTGTATTTTTTGGCATAAACCATTGGTTTCCATGTAAGTAGCTATCTACTGACTTTAGATTTTTCAGGCTCAGTTTGGTGCTCAACCAAAACGTTTTATTCTTGTAATAATCTTGGCGAGACGACCTGCATACAAGGAACAAGTGTGATGATACGTAGTTTAATGTTCATCCGATGACGTAAGCATCATGTAAACCGTCGTGCCTTGGAATCTTTCCTGTGAATTCCCGCCATGTTGGTTAAACAATAAAGGACAAGAAGTTCTTTAGCCTCCTCATATAGCTCGCAGCTATTACAACAAGAACATGACTTTTTTTCAATATATCAACGACAAAACAAACATTTCAACTTATTTCATGAAGTAAATATCACGCTCTACAAAACATTGTCTGCTAGCGTTACAAATATATTTGTTTCATTTCTGAATACAAAACAACGGCAACCGTTAAATCTTAAAACCATAAAATCGTTTATCACCCATTCTGATTGAACTTAGCGTGAAGGTGACCTGACCAGAGGATACATTACCGCTTCCACTCACACGTCCACTGTATGCTGAAGGGACTGGTACTGACACTTGCCCATTCTTGTCCAGAGATACCAGTTCTCCACCATTCTTGATGACATCCAATCCATCTTTTTCAATCCCCAGACGACTGAATCAACATCACCACTGAAACTCCAGGTGAAGTTAACAGAAGAGCCAACCAATCCCGTGACAGCCTTTCCATAATACTTTGGGGTAAACTTAATCTGACCTGCTGAAAAATAGAAAACCGGAGCCATCGTCAACTGAGAAGCCCCAAGGGAAGCGTCCAATTACGTCCAATTACAATTACAATTACCACTCTATTTCCTAGAAGGGCACGCATATTATCAAAATTATAACATTGCCAATTAACTTTCGACATCAAGTTTTCATTCGCTATGAATCTTAAAACACTTGAAACTCCAGTTTAAATGCAAGAAAGACAATATCATCACTGAATAGGAAAAGATGCATAGCGAATGAAAACTTGATGTCTAATCGCAGTACAAGAGAGAATACTGAAAAAACGCGTATGGTTTTTCCCTCATTACTTTAAACTCCATACAATGTCTGGTTAAGCGCCACGGCCTGAAGTGTAACACAACACCGCGTAATTTCGGTATGTCAATCGATAAGGTTAGCCTTATGTTTACATAAATCATTGATATTCGAATGATTTCTCGAAGAGGGAGTTGTTATAAGCAAAGTTTGAAAGTTTTTTCTTTTCACTGACGTTTTCAGGTATATTTTATATATTTCACTATGCCTCGTACTTTCTTCAAACAGTTGTTGCATAGTTTGAATCTTGCCTTCTTTTTGTCCAACATTCTATGACTGGTAGTAATTTTAATTTTACCGTTTTTTCACTGGATTTCTTTTCTCTGCACTCAACTTCAGTTTTCTCTGCTAGTTTGGGAAAAAATGACATGCTCTTAGCCAATCAATGAGAGCGCAGAAAGTGTTGCCTGTATATATCCTAGAGGGGAATACTGAAGGAGGAAACACATCAAGAATGACAATAATCTGACGGTATGTCGGGCTTGACGGTGAACCGTGAATCATGAGTGAGCGTGTTCTGTTGCATGCTAGGATGGTGTTTGATAGTGGCAATCAAAGGAGCTACATCTCAGAGAACTTGCAGAAAACGCTTCACCTTCCCATCGCTGGCCAAGACACACTACATTGATCAAGACATTCCGAGAGTCTACGGCAAGGCTAAGACGATGTGACATTGTTCAAATGGCAGTGGAGGCTGATGACGGCATGCAGGTATATGTTTCAGGATATATAGTACCAGTGATCTGTGCGCCAATCAATAATCAATCGAGTTCACACAACCGAACGACTTTCATTTACAGTGCTTAAGGCTAGCTGATAATTCCTATGATGATGAACAACTAAAAATAGATATTCTTATTGGTGCCGATTTCTACTAGCATTTTGTAAGTGGAAGTGTCATTGGTGGTCCAGGATCAGGTCCTATTGCCCTTTTAACCAGGCTTGGTTATGTGCTTTCAGGATCAGTTAGACCATGTAAGCTGTCCGAAGAAGAAATTCAATCCTTTAGGATTACTATCCACAGTGTTTGTTGCCTTCAAAGTCCTGTCTCAAGATATCTGGAAAAAAAAGGTTGACTGAGACACTCCACTCGGAGGTGAGACAATGAAACAGTTTAGATCATTGCTGCAAGACATGCAAAACATGTCTAGTCTTGCAATTGACAGATGCTACTCATCGGAACTGAGATCTCTTGAAAGTCCTTTGATTGATGCATCAAACAAAGCATTCGGCGGCGTTGTCTCCCTCAGGTTGCAGTCAGGCAATTATGTTGTGTGCAGCCTTGTCGCCTCGAAAACAAGAGTGTCACCCATAACAGGTGACACCACACCCAGATTGGAACTACTATCTGCATTAGTGCTTGCAATACTGATCTCGAGCGTACGCAAGGCACTTGACATATCTCTGAAGATAAATAGCTGTGTCTGTTGGCTCGATTCTGAGATCGCATTATGGTCATTATCACCAAGAGTCAAAGGGAATTTAAGCCATTCGTGCAGAATCGAGTTGTAGAAATCAGAAAGCTTGTCACTTCAGATGTATGGATGTTCCCACTCATAAGAGCCTCGCTGGCATTGCAGATCACGGATGCAAGGCCTCAAAGCTAAAGGGCGATAAGAAGTTGTGGGAAGGTCCTAATTTGTTGAAGAGGAGTTCTGACTTTTGGCCAAATCAGAAGGAGTTTGAAGTGAAGAACGAAGTGAAGAACTTTGAGACAAATCCTTTAAGTGAAATTAAGCCGACAAGAAGGGTCACCACTGTCACTGCTACCGTTGAATTCAAGGGATTAGAGCAAACAAACCAGCCTGCTAAATTCAGTGATGTGTACAAGCTCCTCAGAATCACGTGCTTAAGTGCTTTTGCGTTTTATAAGGCGCACTCGTGGAAAGGAAGGGCAACCTCAATTAACCTCACTGAAGATAGAATCAGAAGAGTTGAAAGGCGCAGAATCGTTGTGGATTAAGCATGTACAGAACTACGTTCAAGGGGAAGAAAAATTTGAACAGACAAGCCACTTGTTGAAGAAGGCATATTGAGATGTGGAAGAAGATTACATGCAGCCTTGCAGTATGCAGCCCGGTCTCCTGCTATCTTATCTCGGAAACATCACTATTCTGATGATCAGAAAGAGTCACAACAGTGCCATGCACAGTGGATTCAAAGAGATACTAACTGATTTAAGGTCAAGATTCGGGGTACGTGGCACAAGCGCCGACAGACTGTGCGTAAGGTTATCTCTTCGTGCGCTACATGCAAGAAACTCGACGGACCCTCCACAGCTTTCGCTTACAGATTTCAGCGTTTCGCATGAAATGACCTTCACTCAAGTTGGTGTCGATTTTGCCGGACCAGTCTATTTGAAGGATGTCTATTCTAAGAGTAAGAAAGTCTACAAGGCAAGGCAATTTGTGCTTGTGCCTCCTCTCGAGCTGTGCATCTCGAGCTGCTTCCAGATCTGTCAACAGGGACATTCCTAAGATGTCTAAAGCGGTTTGTTTCTAGGAGAGGAGTGACACGTCTTGTCATATCAGATACTGGTAAGACATTCAAGGGTTCCAGTTTAAAACCTTTCCTCAGTCAGCATGGTATTGTGTAGAAGATCAATGTCCCTAGCGCCTCTTGGTGCGGTGGGTTCTTCGAACGAACAGTACCGGTGGAAGGTGAAGGAATACTAAATTCTCGACCCTTGACCGACGTCTATGAAGAACTGGAAGAACCAGTGACACCTTCCTCGTGAGGCATTGGGCGAAGGTTGCTCAGTCCCATTCCAAAGACCCAAGATTCTACTTCAGGTACCACAGCCACAGAGTTGTCTAAAGGGCAGAAGCATCTTAATTTGGTTCTTAAACACTTCTGGAACCGTTGGCGAAGAAATATCTTTCTGAACTTCGTGAATAAGACATCACAATCTAGGGTGATTAAGAAAGGAGACGTTGCTTGCGTTTACTCAGGTAAATTAAGGCCTGGGTCAGCAGTTACTTTCCCAAAAAAGCTGGGGGGTGGTCCATCTTAAACTCGTAGTAGACAAATAAACATTCTAAAGGGATTTTTTTGACATGTCAAACGTATGCAATTAGGTCATGTGACTTGATACGGCCAAAAAACCGGGGAAATCTTTAAGCAAAAATGTGAACACTTTGTAAAAGGAAGGTTTTAACTGAACTGGCACAGGACACGTTCTAATGACAACAGCAAAGGAACTATGCTTGGCAATTGTTAAATATTCCATTGATTTTGGAAATAAACGGTTTTTTCTACTAGTTCCCAGTCCCCGATAAAAGTAGTTGTCTTTTAAAAAGTTTCTTTTTAACTATCTTAACTTTTCCAAGCGCAGGAAAGATCTATCTCCTCGCCTTAAAATCATGAAATGAACACCAAAGTTTTAGGAAATAAGAAAAGTGTTCCCATTTGACAAAAACGATTTTTTAGCTTTAAGAGGTCACGTGACCTAATTTGCATATTTTTGACATGCCAAATTGACAAAAATTTACACCCTTTTAACCTGGCAAAGTTTCAT
>JAHPZR010027942.1:0-2500 GCA_019787425.1 Platygyra sinensis
TATATGTAATCGCATGGACCCGAGGGCTATTAAGCATATGATTTGAAGTATTTACAATATTGTCCGAGTCGCGTAGCAAAGAGGCCGAGCAATTCGGAAAACTTTGAAAATACAAGTGAAATTAATCACATAAAGGGCAAAATTCTGTACAAAGGACAACTTTCAAGGTCTTGTGGTCGCGTAAACAGGTTTGCCTGTTGTCATTTATAATCGAGCAATACGTACTCAGCAATGGTTTAATTCACTAAAGGCAATTTCACGTTAAAGGGGTATTGTCACGCTATTAGGCCACTTTATAAAAAGCTAGAAGGTGCCTTCGCATCAACTGAATTCCAAAACTAATGATGTAGTTTTGTTAGCGAAGACTATTTGAATGTATGGAAACTGTTTTCTATGGCCAATTTTTTTTTTAAAGTTTTGATTCCACATCGGTTCCAAAAATCCTCAAGAAATTTATTATGGTTAGCCCTCTCTGATAAAATTCGTTTGATATCTTCGTCGTAGCTTTACAGAAGCTTTTTGTTTATGATTAAAGCCTTAAAGTAATGATTTTAGCACAGAATTGACCTAAAACAGCAAAATCCTCGTGACAATGCCCCTTTAAGTAATGTAATTTTATTCACCTGTTTTGCGAAGCTTATAACGGCGTAAAACTAAGCTCAGGCTTACTTCATCGATCGATCAAAGACGTGAACAAATGTCTAAACGAGCTCAGCGGTTGCGGAAACTCAAAACGTTAGCATGATGTAGATGCGGTAAGGATATGGGACATCTCTTTCCTACATTATCTTTATTTAGTGATTGATCGGAATAAAGATCTTTTCCCCTGGTTATTAGCGTCTTAGTCTTCGCCTTTTCGCCTTATTTCTTCGTTGACCCTGGGGGGCCTTCTCAGCGCCCTTTATTCTGATCTATGATCAGAGCTGGGGGCAGTGAAGAATAAGGGAGCCCCACCCTCCTTTTCTTGTTTTTGTATTTCCGTTTTCTGTTTTTCCCAGGATTTCGCGGTTGCCACTACAAGCAATCCTTGCCGTCCCAAACCCTGACGTCAAATGGTGTGATATCCAACGGGCATCCCTTATTCTTCATTGGCCCCACCGTACGGTGCCCTTGTTAGTAGAGATCCATCCCTTGTAGACCTAGCCCAATTGCGTCTTAGACACCCCAGATTATTTCCCAAGCGGCCAGTTTACATAATCATGTTGACTTCAGGGAGGATCTCTTTTCTCAAACTGGTTACGCTTGTTCCTCAATATGATTTGCTACAGATAACTCGAGAGGGAGTGAGAGTTTGTGATAGTTTCTTCCGTCATTTCAAGGGAAGAGTCAAAGGGAAAAGTTATGATTCCGCCTGTACCGCCATTTTCTATTTTGCCGAACTCCCCTTGCTGCCATCAGTTTACTGATTTCGTCGATACTACAGTCTTAGCCTGGGGTCTCTCAGGGCGTTATCAAAGTATGCGACAAGATTGGTGAATGCTCTCCTCCTCACTTAGTCTTCCCATTGACAGTCGAACCATCTAAGTCGCGTTTATGCCACGACAAGCGTTTTCTTAATTTTATGGATTCATGATCTCCCTTTCAAGTCAGACCACCTCCCAGACCTGCCTCGTTATGTCCTCCCAGGGTATTTCCAGACAACATTTGACGATAAGAGTGGATACCAGCTCCTCAGGATTCACCCAGACCTCCAGGAATTCATAAGTTTTTCCTGGAAGGGCTTACTATTCTTCTTTCTGCACCTTAGTTTTCGGGTGGAAGGCAAGTGCCTTTTTATATCACAACGTTGGCCTTGTGATCACTAGTGCCAGCGCGGTCGTTGGCCCTACCTCTCTCGCAGTACATTGCTGACAGACACGTGGGCCAGTTATTCCTATCCGGCCCAGCACTGATTTGTCAGCCAAGTCGCCAACTCGAACGAGCAGCAGCCTTTATTTTGTTATTCCTTATGATCTGTTAAGAGCAGAGGACTGTAAATATCGAGAATTAATTTTCAAAACTGAAATTACGGATTTCTTCATGTTTTGCCAGGAGAAACCTTTTGGTCAACTATTTTCGAAAATAAGGCTAACAACTTGCCTGAGAGTTTTTGATTTTGAGAAATCCAACAAAAAGTAAAATTGCGGTTTTCGTGCTGCGATTGCCAGAAATTCAGCCGAAACCTTAGACATATTCACATCAATATGATCTTTTACATGTATGTTTGATATCATAATTACAACACAAAAAATGTAAAAATAGTGCCAAGAACTGCATTTTCACTCCGGGTTAGAGGCGCCCGAAGATTCATAGTTTTTACACTTTGAAAAAAACTAAATATAAGGCATCTTTGAAGGCAACTTTCGTACCTTGGTACATAGAAATTGCAAGTGAAAATACATTTTTGCAAAGCCCTATTATTGCTTTACAACATATAAAAAATTCAGCTTGGGCAATTGAAAAGCTGCATAAGAAAACATGTGTAAGAAAAGGCTTTCTACGCGTACCGTAGAATTCCGAA
>JAHPZR010027942.1:5000-10000 GCA_019787425.1 Platygyra sinensis
TTGATTCGGCGCTTGTAAAATGGGACGTATACAAAACATGGACCGGGGTCCATGGACCACCCCATGGACCACCCCTAATTTTCAACAGGAAATCGCCCCTGTTAATATGAAAATTTACCGGAGGTCAGGGTATGAACAAAAACACAGACTTGTATTTATTGCTTACGTCCTTGAGGGTTTGTCTCGTAATAGCGGGTTGCTTTGGGATCGCACCCCATAAATGGGAAGACCACAAACTCGTTTTGAGATACAGAAGATCTAGAGCATTTCTACCCCCAATATTTTCATTCCAGCTTGTAAATTTAATCGGAGGGCAAGAATGTATTCAGTTTTCGTATTGAACGAAACGTGACCTTGGATGGGGTGGGCTGCCGGATAACATAACTCGCTCCAACTCCTTCGCGCTCCTTCATCTAAGATGGCAGTAAGTGATGGCAGTTGCCTTGAAACGATCCAAAGATCAGGTGAGTATTTATTGCTCGTACCCACAAAGTACGCCTGTATTGCAAGTTATGTACAGTCACAAGACTTTGTTGTTCTACCCCGCGTAAAACCGCTAACCCGTTGTTACGAGACAAACCCTCAAGGACGTAAGCAATAAATACGAGTCTGTATTTTTGTTCATACCTTGACCTCCAGTAAATTTTTCATATTAACAGGGGCGATTTCCTGTTGAAAATTAGGGGTGGTCCATGGGGTGGTCCATGGACCGGGTCCATGGACCGGGTCCACGGGGTGGTCCATGGACCAGGTCCATGGGGTGGTCCATGGACCCTGGTCCATGTTTTGTACACGTCCTGTAAAATGCGACGTTTAAACCAGGCCTAAAGGCCGGAGTTGATCACCGAATCACACATTTAAATTCACTTTTTGAAAACGGCAGTATTAATGGGGAGGCAACAATCAAATAATCTAATTAATGCTCAGGAATTATTACTTCTTACCATAGAGTGTTTCCTGACAGGAACGGCAGCTTTAGCAAACCCCAGGGCGAGAGCACCTCGCTATGTCGCACGTGACAGTAACGTAACGTCGCGGGTACGAAATTGGAGGTTGAAAGGAGCGGGGCGGGGGAAGGGTGGGGAAGGGTGGGGAAAGACAGCAGTGAATTTTGACTGGCGAGTGCACGGTGCTCTACAATATGCCAAACTGACCGGTCACAGATCGGTAGGAATACCCGACGAAAATGGAACGACATTGTACCCTCGACTCTCGACCCTCCACAATTAGATACACTCTCCCTAATTAGGGCAAAGAATCGGTTTGCGCGACGAATTTCGGGATACTCCGACCGAAATTAAATAAGTGGACCACCTCCGGAGGTGACCCCTAATATTCCAGTCATAAGAAACCAAAACGAGCCTTTCGACCGAAACTGATTTCCGGAATCTTTGCAAAATGGAAAGCGCCCCCAATTTTAGGATGTGTATTAAACAAGCAGCTTAAAAACGGTTTGTAGAACTCAAGATCTGTTATATCCTGGACTGGATCAAAGAAGTAGATTGTTATGTTTCGTTGCGTTAGTTGAACTAATTAAGATCGCTCGGATAATGATCCAGATGATGATATAGGCGAGTGTGCGCACGAGCTTTACACAAGATGTAGGCACAAAATCGATTGGCTCACTTAGGGTGACATCGTCCGATTTTGAGCAACTGGAAGGCCAAGAACAAGTCAAGGGAAATAAATGTAAAAAATTCCGTTTATGGTTATGTGATGCGATGGAAAAGATCAATTTAATTCCCCCCCCTCCCCGGTTCCAGCTTTCAGAGAAGAACTCCCTGTGAAAACACTGGGAGGTTCTACCCGAAAAAGGTGTAGCAAGTTTCTGAAAAAAAGGATGCCGTCTGCCGACTTTAGGTAAGTTAAAGGACGGCACCTTTCATGGATGTTATATGAAGGAGTTATCCTGTCAGTCAAAAGAACAATTAGCGAATCAAAGGGTAAGCGTTTAAAAGTCGGTTGGGAGGCTGAGAGCCTCCCCCTATTCTCAGCCTCCCCCTATGAAACTTCCCTCTCATTCCTCCTGCCCTCTCCTCAAGGCAGGTGAAGAGTGACTGGCATTGCATTAGAAAAACCCCAAACAAGAAAACATGGTTCAATGAAGCTGAAAAGAAGTAAATGGAGGAAAATTTTAACTTCATGTTCGGTTTGTTCTAGAAATTACTAGCTAAGGGAAAGTTCATTTCATATGACAAGGGGGGGTAGGGGGGGGGATGAAGATTTTGAAACTTGAAGCTTGAAATTTTAGCAGCCCCCCTCGCTAGCGGTTCAATTTTTAGGAGTCCCTCCCTCCCCCCTTTGGTAGTAAAAACTTCAGAGCCCCTCTCCTAGCCCAACAATTTTATCAGAGCCCCATTCGGGTGTGTAAAAATTTTCGGAGCCCCCCCCCCCCCCCCACTCAATATCTTCATCCCCCCCTCAATATCTTCATCTCCCCCCCCTTGTCATATTAAATGAACTTTCCCTAAATGACCTGGGCCTGGTTGTTCAAAGCACGATTTAGCTAATCCAGGATTAAGCGTTATTCTGTTCTAATTTTGTAACTTTTTAGTGAAGCGTTTTCTGTTACATTTTCTGTAGTCTTGACATTAGTTAAAGCTTTAACTAATGTCAAAACTTAACAGAAAACATGCACATGAAAACGCTTTTATCAAGAGAAATTAGAACTATGATTAAGTTTAATCCTGGATTAGCTAAATCGTGCTTTGAACAACCAGGCCCAGGTCATTTAGGGAAAGTTCATTTAATATGACAAGGGGGGGGAGATGAAGATATTGAGGGGGGGATGAAGATATTGAGTGGGGGGGGGGGGGGGGCTCCGAAAATTTTTACACACCCGAATGGGGCTCTGATAAAATTGTTGGGCTAGGAGAGGGGCTCTGAAGTTTTTACTACCAAAGGGGGGAGGGAGGGACTCCTAAAAATTGAACCGCTAGCGAGGGGGGCTGCTAAAATTTCAAGCTTCAAGTTTCAAAATCTTCATCCCCCCCCCTACCCCCCCTTGTCATATGAAATGAACTTTCCCTTAGCTAGTAATTTCTAGAACAAACCGAACATGAAGTTAAAATTTTCCTCCATTTACTTCTTTTCAGCTTCATTGAACCATGTTTTCTTGTTTGGGGTTTTTCTAATGCAATGCCAGTCACTCTTCACCTGCCTTGAGGAGAGGGCAGGAGGAATGAGAGGGAAGTTTCATAGGGGGAGGCTGAGAATAGGGGGAGGCTCTCAGCCTCCCAACCGACTTTTAAACGCTTACCCTTTGATTCGCTAATTGTTCTTTTGACTGACAGGATAACTCCTTCATATAACATCCATGAAAGGTGCCGTCCTTTAACTTACCTAAAGTCGGCAGACGGCATCCTTTTTTTCAGAAACTTGCTACACCTTTTTCGGGTAGAACCTCCCAGTGTTTCACAGGGAGTTCTTCTCTGAAAGCTGGAACCGGGGAGGGGGGGGAATTAAATTGATCTTTTCCATCGCATCACATAACCATAAACGGAATTTTTTACATTTATTTCCCTTGACTTGTTCTTGGCCTTCCAGTTGCTCAAAATCGGACGATGTCACCCTAAGTGAGCCAATCGATTTTGTGCCTACATCTTGTGTAAAGCTCGTGCGCACACTCGCCTATATCATCATCTGGATCATTATCCGAGCGATCTTAATTAGTTCAACTAACGCAACGAAACATAACAATCTACTTCTTTGATCCAGTCCAGGATATAACAGATCTTGAGTTCTACAAACCGTTTTTAAGCTGCTTGTTTAATACACATCCTAAAATTGGGGGCGCTTTCCATTTTGCAAAGATTCCGGAAATCAGTTTCGGTCGAAAGGCTCGTTTTGGTTTCTTATGACTGGAATATTAGGGGTCACCTCCGGAGGTGGTCCACTTATTTAATTTCGGTCGGAGTATCCCGAAATTCGTCGCGCAAACCGATTCTTTGCCCTAATTAGGGAGAGTGTATCTAATTGTGGAGGGTCGAGAGTCGAGGGTACAATGTCGTTCCATTTTCGTCGGGTATTCCTACCGATCTGTGACCGGTCAGTTTGGCATATTGTAGAGCACCGTGCACTCGCCAGTCAAAATTCACTGCTGTCTTTCCCCACCCTTCCCCACCCTTCCCCCGCCCCGCTCCTTTCAACCTCCAATTTCGTACCCGCGACGTTACGTTACTGTCACGTGCGACATAGCGAGGTGCTCTCGCCCTGGGGTTTGCTAAAGCTGCCGTTCCTGTCAGGAAACACTCTATGGTAAGAAGTAATAATTCCTGAGCATTAATTAGATTATTTGATTGTTGCCTCCCCATTAATACTGCCGTTTTCAAAAAGTGAATTTAAATGTGTGATTCGGTGATCAACTCCGGCCTTTAGGCCTGGTTTAAACGTCGCATTTTACAGGACGTGTACAAAACATGGACCAGGGTCCATGGACCACCCCATGGACCTGGTCCATGGACCACCCCGTGGACCCGGTCCATGGACCCGGTCCATGGACCACCCCATGGACCACCCCTAATTTTCAACAGGAAATCGCCCCTGTTAATATGAAAAATTTACTGGAGGTCAAGGTATGAACAAAAATACAGACTCGTATTTATTGCTTACGTCCTTGAGGGTTTGTCTCGTAACAACGGGTTAGCGGTTTTACGCGGGGTAGAACAACAAAGTCTTGTGACTGTACATAACTTGCAATACAGGCGTACTTTGTGGGTACGAGCAATAAATACTCACCTGATCTTTGGATCGTTTCAAGGCAACTGCCATCACTTACTGCCATCTTAGATGAAGGAGCGCGAAGGAGTTGGAGCGAGTTATGTTATCCGGCAGCCCACCCCATCCAAGGTCACGTTTCGTTCAATACGAAAACTGAATACATTCTTGCCCTCCGATTAAATTTACAAGCTGGAATGAAAATATTGGGGGTAGAAATGCTCTAGATCTTCTGTATCTCAAAACGAGTTTGTGGTCTTCCCATTTATGGGGTGCGATCCCAA